>JAJOOR010031466.1:0-22184 GCA_036250505.1 Solanum acaule | reverse complement strand
CTACCTATTTGTGTTATGGTGGTATGTATAGATAGGTGGACAATAAATAAGACTCCCTCCATGTCAATTTGTTTATCTTGCTTAGATCTGTTTCAAAATAATGCCTTTCTTTATTCAGTCACTCTTTACACCCAATATCGTACACGGTATATTTAAGACCACGAAATTCAAAAGGAATTTTAGTGCATTACACATATTTAGTTCATCACCACAAGATTCAAAAGTATTCTTTATTTTCTTAAACTCTGTACCCAGTCAAACTAAGACAAGCAAATTGAAACAAAGGGAGTATCTACTATATTTATTTTCTAAAGGAAAATGGCAAAATTAGTAGGTTTAAGAAAAATTACTAGGTTCCACCAGCACATCAAATTGTAAGTCGGCACTGAAGTTTTTCAAGCCGGAATGTGGAAAAATAAACTCTGTGATTTGAGGCACTATTTGAGGTGATAATAGCCATGGGTATCTTCTAGAGCTGAAGTGCAAAAGATGTATTGATGAAATTGATATTAACTTGCATCTATGTTTCAGTGATTTCACATTTGGTATTGTAACTATCATTTTGGCATTATTAGTAGAAGATTCAATTACATTGTTGATGTCTTATTGACTGGCGGCTTCCTTTACAATAATTTTAGCCAGTTAGGAAAGTATTGTATTCTTTATTGCCTTTGACCCTTGCAATTTACCTTTTATTTCTTTCTTGGATACCCTTCAGATTGTGCATCTATGGGAAATAAGCAACTCATGGTTTCCTAAGGGAAAAATAGATGTGTTGTGACTTTCTTTATAAATAATGAAATACTATTACATACTAATTTTCTTTGATCTTTGGCACTTCGTTAACCGACTAACTCGAAGGGAGCTTAGGTAAATCGAAGTGTGTTTTTCTCTATCTAAGACAACTTATTGTTGTTGTTGCCCACTTAGTCACTAACATTATGTTCTTTTGTATGCTAAAATGGTGTACGCTTATCCTTTTACGCAATTAATATTTGTATGAATTTCTTTCTATGTGAAAGATAAGGTCATGTAGCATGCTGAAGAATGATCTATTTATTTTCTTAAAAGTGTTTTGAATTCTTTAACTCAAATATTATCATGGTCACCCCTTATTCTATTCTCATTATAGATTATGAAAATAATTCTATGTTTTTTCTTAATAACAGGGACAATACTTTTACACAATTACAAATGACGTGACTAAGGAGGAGTGTGAAGACACTACATATGTTTTTTTTTAAATTATATGTAAGTGCAAAAAATATACAATAGCATATTGTGTAGTAGAAGTATATTTAAATGACTTTTTGGTGACGGTACTATTTAAAATATTTGAGTTGACATATATTTTGTGTTCTCTGTATTCATATTGGATGTTTTGCCATTGATATGTAATTGAATCAATATTAATGTGTCTATATTTTTTTTTGTTGAAAAAATAGGTCTTAGTAGCGACTAATGTTGCTACTAAAATATGGCTATTGTAGCGACAAGAGATGCTACTGAAGGTATAATGGTTTTTGAGGCGACTAATGTTGAAACTACATATGAGGTAATTGTAGCGACATAAGTTGTTGCTGAAGGTATAATGGTTTTAGTGGCAGCAGTAGTCGCCACTAAAGGTCATACTACAGCGGCAACCCTACCCTATATGTATTTTGTTGTAGTATATTCCATTACCTTTTGTGGCGACTGTAGTTGCCACAAATAATGGTCATTAGTGGCGACTTCACATTGTCGTCACAAATAACATTTAGTTATGGAAGTACTTGCCACGGCGTCATGTCGCCACTAAATATCTTTAGCGGCGACTTTCTGGCAATCTGTGGCGATATTTTTTGCCACTAAACGTCCAGTTTCTTGTAGTGCTAGTAATCACCCATTACACAAAATTAGCATTTAACTGATCACACTCCTAAGGTTCAATCTCCACTTGTTTACTTTCCGTGTTATTTGTCTTAAAATTGGTTACCCAAATCCCCCCATTTGATATTAATCATTGAAACTTCGTGATTTATTTTAATGTTGCGAAACCTTTACTTCTACAAATGATTAGGACACATTTTTACATCTTAATTGAATTCTTTACCGTATTACTTCTTGTGGGATCGACCCCAACTCTTAGTCGGGTTTATACTTATTAGCGACCACCTACACTTAAAATTGGATGAAGTGTAGTTGAGAGTTATCAAGATACAAGAAAGCTTGATGGTTAAAATGAAACTAGAAACTAATATCTCATGGTGCCAAGGTACTTCTTCTGCACATAGAACAACTACTACTGGTCTCCAGCCACTTTTAGATGCAATAATAACATAATTTATGGTCACAATCAAGTTTTTCAAATTCTTCTCCATCGTCATAAGTATCTTATACACATCCAAACGAGAAATAAAAGTTGGATATCCTTTAGTGAACTTTGGATGAAAGAGCAAAAAAAGGAAAATAAAAATTTAATGTTAGCTCGTATTGTGCACATGCCTTATGTAAAAAGAAAAATGAATGTTTGAATAAATGATTGATGTCATAAATGAGATAATTAAGGTGAAAACAAGTCAATGATGTGAGCGATATGCTCAAAGTGAGATGTGATAGCACTAGGGAAGTTTCTAAGTTATTTTGACTAAGGGATATCCTACCCTTTTCCTTAGTTAGTCTTTGGTGATCCTGGACTTTACCAATCTACATTAATGTTGATTTTACATACCAAACAATCCTATAATTCAATGTGTATGCTTGAATTTTCTTGTAAGAGTGAGTGAACTTTCATGATCTATAATTCATTTGTCACGCCCCGAGCTATCCCCAGGACGTGGACACAGGACCTAGGATCACGAGTGACCCCAAGCTAATCATGCTGGCATAACATAAGCATAATTAACTGTAAGTGGGGAATACCCAATACTAATCTGATTATATAAATGACTATGAGTTTAATAACAACTGGAAGATCAAACTCAAAACTAAAGATGAATCTAGTACTATGTCTGAAATAAGCCTCTAACTGACTAGAGATGCTGAGACATGTCCCAGCTAACTCTAGCAAAACTGAAACTAAAAGATTGAAAATGGAAAGATAACATGTCAATCGTCCTCGAAGAATGATGACTCACCACTTATGCTACTGAACTGGAGATCAGGAACCGATCTATATGTGATCTGAATGCTGAGGACCTGAACCTACATCACGAGAAGATGTAGCGCAGAGTATGCGTCAGTACTTGAAAGGTACTGAGCATGCATGATAGAGTAAAGCTGAACAATAAACATAATTGAGCAAAGCATATAACTGAGCAATGATATGAGATAAGCATGATACTATACTGAGAATACTGAACATCAACTAACTGAATGCAATGACCAAGTTTATAACAAGCTGATACTGAAATCTAACTGTAACTGATAACATGGTCAATGCAATAGAATCTGACTATAACTGATAACATGGTCAATGCAATAGAGTCTGACCGTGGGAACTACTAATAACCGACATAAAACCACATGAGCTAAATGTGGAGTTCGATGTATACGCCCCATCGAGAGGACCCAATATACCTGTTAGAGGTATAGAGGCATGACTGGTGTGATCACTAAAATGTAATGCCCACAGAGGGAACTTATAAACCTACGAGGGCACATAGTTCTGGACTATTCGGGTAAGCTGAACCCTATTCCACTTGGTCTAAGCCTACTCCCAATTAGAATGTATATAAGCAATATTATGACTGAAATACTTAAGTACTGGATAGCTCAATTATTGGCATGCAAACTCTGAGAATGCAACAATTATAACTAATAATATGACATTCATAACATAAAGCATGTATATCTGAAATAACTGACCTAACATGTGTAATTCATGAACTAAAAGAACTACATAGCTAGGGTTCTGAATATCATACAAGAAACTAAACAACAATATGATAATCTGATTTGGATCATTCTAACAGCTAAAATCCAACAATTTCTAACATTCAAGAAACCCTAGGTCTAGATAATATTAAGGGAATCAAGATTCTGATTGAAATCTAGGGACCTAATGGGTGAAAGGAACCCTCTAGTGAAATCCCACATACCTGGTGACGAATTCCACGGATAAATCTTTTGATTTTTGGGGCTGGAACTGATGAAAACTCGTTGCGTTCTTGAACTAGAGCTGCTCCACTTTCTCCTTTATTTTGCTCTAAGTTTGATGAATTTTTGGTGAATAATTAATTAGGTTAGGTTCTAATTAGTTTACTATGTTAAAACTGACCAAAACTATGTAGTTTAGGGGTTAAACAACGTAGTTTAGGGGTCCAACGAATAAGGAAAAGACCAAATAATCCTTGACTTAAAAGTCTGCCGAAGCCGACCACGGGTGGACTGACGGTTCGTGGACTGACCCACGGTCTGTACTGTCAACCGTGGATTGGCTTCAGAGAGGAGCTGACAAGATGTCTGATTGATGGGCCAGGACCATGGGCCATGGTCTGACCTACGGTCCATGGGTCCGGCCGTGGGTCGACACTTAGTCGATTCTTCCTAAGCTGATTTTGGGGAGGACCTTGCGGGCACTACCAAGGCCCGTCGTCAGGACCACGGCCCATGAAGGGTCCCGTGGTCTGACGTCTGGGCCATGTGGTCTATGCCTGGCGACCACAATTGCCAACACGGTTCGTGAGGTGGTCCACGACCCGTGAAGGGCTCTGTGGTCCACCCCGGCTGGAAGGTACTGGAGTCCACGGGCAAGTTAACGGACCGTGGACTCTATCACGATTCGTGAACCCTGCTATGGTTCACTAATTTTGGTGATTTTCTACTGCATTTTCTAAGTCTGGGTTCCGAGTTGTTACACCATTGATATGATATTCATGATATTGAGGGGAATTCTTTCTTGTTGTCAGTGATACTGCATCCTTCAAGTGAATAGTGAGGTCTTTATTTCAACTAAGTTGAATGAATGTGATAAGTTTGTGTGAATTATTAGGCAAATGTTAATGGTTGATGGCATTGAATTGAGATGCTTTGAGTTGTACTTGAATACAATATTTTCCCTGAATTTTGATTGAAAAGTTGATCTTAAATGAGAATTGTTTCAAAAAGATGACCTTCGCAATACGATAATGGTGGAATCGATTGCGAGTTGTGTTTGTATATAAAGTCTTTTGTTATGAGTCTTTTATTTTTGATAATTTTGAGTTATGGTACTTAGTTGTCAATATCATATATCGTATGTGGTTGAGCATCAATCCTATGCTTTGTGACTGCTTTGCTGGAGGACAAACAATAGTTCAAGTTTCGGGGTTGGATGAGTTTAAATGCTAATAGATGAGATTTTATGTACTTATCTTCTTATGGGAAAAAATTTCTTAGAGAATTAAGAATGAAGGACTTGAAACAATAAATCATTGAATATACTGGTGAGCAACTGACGTCTATCAAATGCAGGCTCAGAGGGAATCTCATTGTATTAGGAATCTATGATGAATTATTTTTCACTGATATTTCACAAGTTTAAACACAGGTGACACTAGTTTAGAGTACAATGAAGTTGTTCCACACTAACACTAGCGTAACACCACCTCGGATTTGGAAAGAAGGAAAATGCAGTTCTTAGGCTAGTGTCTGTGACTACGGGTCCCATCTACGGACCGTAGAAGCTTCGACAGGCCGTAGATGACAGCCATAGGAAGTAGGAAAATATTTTTTTCAAAACAAGTTCCGGTATACTTTTTACGGTTCACCAGAACGACCCGTCATTCCATGTACAAGTTGTAGATAGGTCTCATTGGAGACCCCATACATAGTGAAATTTTCAAGCTTAAAGTTCGTTTCTATGGTTGGCATGCACATTCCGTAAGAAGACCTACAAGCCATACATGGGATCCGTAAAAAAGTTTGCCAATTAAGAGTCTCTGATCATTTTCTAAAGTTGACCAGTACGGTCCGTAGAAGGATTTACGGACCGTAGCTCCAAACTGTAGATGAGGTCGGCAATTATTTTGAAGGGCTTTTTAATCTTTTCCCTAATTGATTAATACCTAAACTAGGTCATTTTGATCCTAATCTTTAGCCCTATATAAGTCTTCTAAGCCTAAAAACTACCCATTATAAATCATTATTCTAAAATTCTTGAATCCCCTCCAAGATCACCCCCAAATTTGTCTTAAGAACTAAGGAAAGAGAAAGCAAGGACTTGGCTTGAAAAGCTCCAAATTTACCATTGGTTGTGAGCATTGATTGCTAAGGTATTCTAGTATTCACCTATGGAGTCCTTTCCTCAATAGAGTTTCTAATTTCTCCAATTTTACAAGTTAGATCCTCTAATCAAATTTATTGTTTTATTCAATCTTCTTGGGTTTCTTTCAATTTTGATCTGATTAATTATTTTCTATCCTTTTATGCGTGAATCAAAATAATTACACGTTTATTAAGTTGAATTCACATGAACCCATGCATGATCCATAATTTCTAGACTGTGATTTATAATGAAGCTTATGAACTATGAAAGATAAATTTATGAACATATGCATGTTTCTTTATGAAATTTATATAATTGATTTAAGATTACTTTGAGGGTAAAACATCGATGTTGTTGTTGTTGTGAAATGATTTCTCACTTGCTACTCAAAACATGATTGTGAAAGGGCTTTCTCACATAAAGGATTCATAAGGCTGAAAGGTTTTCTCACCTAAGTTGAATCAATCAAGATTAAGGAGCTATTCTAAATGAAATCTTTCTTGGATTGACTACTTAATTGTGCCTTTCTATGGATATTAAGATAAAAATGAGTAATGACTATTCTGTGGGATTTATGTTTGGCACCAAGTGGACTAGTGGTGATTACCCATGTCCCATAACTATTTGCCACCGTAGGTTTGTCTTAGATAGACATTAGCTAGTGGATCCTCTTTAGCTCAAGTTTATGGTTCTTACCTTGGGAAGTAAGGACATCTCTTTTTGGTGTGGGACATACACTAGATTCTATGTTATAGCTCACATGATCTATGTCGGTTAAAGATAAACTTCCCAGAATAATGAACAACGGTAAACTTTCCATAATAATTAACTAAGGTTACTTTCTAAAGTATCTCACAAGTTATTTTTATAAGATGTTTAGCTTGCATTGACCATGATTATGACTTATGTTTTCGACATGTTATTTTATGATTTAGCTTGGTCATTGCATGTTATATAAAGTCCTTTTAGCATGATTTCATAACTCTTATGCATTGCTATCATACTTTGTACATTCCATGTACTAACACGTATTTGTGCCTACATTGTTTACTAATGTAAGGTCCGACGCTCCTATTCCCCATACTTGAGGCTAGTTGACCCTTTGAGATTTTGAAGTTTGGTGAGTCCCCATGATTCAAGGGCCAAGATTCTTTAACTGCTTTCATGTCATTTCTGCTTTCAAATGTTGTATGTGATGTATAAGTTACATCCCAATCATTTTTCATACAATGTAATTGATGACTTTGAGACTTAGTCTAGACTTCCGCTTTTGTCAAACTCTTTTGAAAGAAATGCTATCTTTTGAAATCTTTACTTCTATTATCTTGTATGATGTATGATAAGTTGTTTGTATAGGGCCTCTCGGGGTTCTATACACCATGTTACACCTAGGGTCTACTTTGGGTCGTGATAAATTTAGTATAAAAGCACAAGGTTTAGAAAGGCCCTAGGATGTCACATAAGCCACGTCGAGTAGTGTTTTGTTCATGAGTGTGAAGTGCGCCACATTTATGAATGATAGACTATAAGATATTTTGGAAACTTCACTTCTTTCATCACTCTAAAGTTGTGCGATAGAGTTTAACTCTATATGTATCTCTCCTAATCCTTATCCGATGCTTTTCAGGATATGCCTCCTCCATATGTTAGGAGGAATGTGAATGAGAATGTGGAACGAGAAGCTCCTTAAATTCCTCTAGTTTTGGCTGACCTTTTGGCCGAGCAAGTGACTAATGCGGAGTTTAGGGTTGCTTTACAAGTGTTGGCTCAAGCCATGATGGCTCAAGCCAATTGGGAGGCTGTGGTCCCTGTGAATCCAAATTTGGGTACAACGACAACTAGAGTGAGAGACTTCACTTGGATAAATTCCCTAGAGTTTCACAGTTCCAAGGTAAAGGAAGATCCTCAAGATTTCATTGATGATGTATACAAGCTACTGATTATCATGGGAGTGAGACCGCTAGAAAAAGAGAAAATGGCCGCTTATCAACTTAAGGGTGTTTCTCAAGTTTGGTTCAGCCAAATGGAAGGAAGAGAGGGTGGTTAATGCAGGTCCTCTTGATTGAGAAAATTTTCAAGCTTCTTTCCTTGATAGGTTCTTTCACCTTCAGATTAGGGAGGCAGAGGTACTTCAATTCATCAACCTTCGTCAAATAAACATGAGTGTGAAGGAGTATGCCTTGAAGTTCATACAATTGTCTGGATATGCTCCTACTATGGTTGCGATATATCGTGAGTTTACGGTATCTTTAATGCGTTTCACTTAGAGTTTGTGTGTGTCTTGGGCTATTTTGTTACTATGAATAATGTTCTGTGTGTAATTCTTGCAGGAAATAGGCTTGGATGCAGTTGATGAAGATGCGAGCTGAAAAGTGAAGAAGTAGCCACCAATGGAGCCACCCACGGACTGTAGGTCCAACGACGGGCCGTGGATGGGTAGTCGTAGGTCCTAGTTTGAAAGTTGAGTTTCAGAACTCAAAACCATGGAGTGCTAGGACGGACCGTAGACCAGTCCACAGACCGTAAGTGATGCATCGTAGGTGGAAGATCAAAGAAGTCTGATCATGTATGGAACCACGAAGCAGACGACGGATCGTAGGTCGACCTATGGGCCGTCCTGCACATCCGTCGATGAAGATCAGAAAGTTGAAGTTCTAGTATCTGATTAATTTTTCCAAGTGTTAAACCACGGAGGGGGACCTTCGGACCGTAGGTCGACCTACGATCTGTAGGTTGTGCCGTCGATAGAAGCTGCGTTCCAGTAGTTTATTTCCTTATTTTGTTTCTAGTTTTATTTAGGATTTGTTTTCTATAAATAGGAGTTGTAATCCTCATTTTGGGTGTTAGACATTATTGTAAACTTCTAGTTTTTGGTTTTTTGGGAATTAATTTGCAAACTCTTAGCAATTTGATTTCCGGAATTTGTTTGATACAATTTTCACTTTGAATTTCAATTCAAGATTTGGGTTTTCATCTATTCTAACTGTAAGTTCATGAATTCTTTTAACCTAAATATGAATTGTGGACTATCAAGCATGAGTAGATAAATCCACAACTAGGGTTGTGGGAACCATGAGCAATTAACAAAGTATGAATAATAATTAAGTAATTCTTGAATAGTGTTTATGCATGTATTATTAATCCTTTCGCTTAGAAGTCTTTTTAACGGTGCACAATGTTAGAACTCGCCTCATTCCTACTTGCCAGACCAAGGAGGTAATGAATGAGAAAAGGATTAAACAACAAAGATTTAGTGGATGCTATCTAGTAGTCTAGTGTCAATTGGCGTGAGGGTGAAAACTAAACCATACATTGATGTGATGACTAATGTGAGGTAAAAGGTAAGGGTTCGTAAAGCATAAACCTGTAGCCGGACCAAGGTGCGTGGTGAAATTCCCTATTTGGAGGACCAATCACTTAGGGATACCCAACTTACCAACTTTGCATGTTAAACACTAGGAAAGGATTACTATTATTAGGATTACTGCGTTAAGACCTTGTGGAGAACACATATACCCTAGTTTTTCTCTTATATTAATAACTCAAAGTTTGAATCTTGTCTATTTGTTACTTAATCAACAATATGTTATTTTAGATACAACCCCTCCGTTTACATTTCTCAGAAATAGTTTGACTAAACAGATATAATAGTGAGTTAGGTTTAAGTCTGAACCATATTCCTCATGGGATCGACCCCAACCTACAAGTTGGGTTCTTTATTTGACAATGATCACTTATACTTCTTTAGGGAGGTGTAATTTGAGCGTATCAGTTGCCGATCCGATGACAAGGATGAGTAAGTTTGTATCGAGGGTATCCAAGATGGAGGTTAACAAATGTCGTACCATAGTATTCATCAATGATATTAGACATTTCACATCAATTGGTTCATATTTAACAAATAGAAGAGGAGAAACTTAAGGAAAGATCTAGGGAGCCAAAGAAGGCAAGGACCGGTGATGGTGACTTTTCACATTTGAGTTCCGACATCATGGCCGTTCTAAGTTCGACAAAGGTTTTCTGGTCAAGGTTCCTCCAATGCTTCGAATCCTAAATTCAAAAAAGATAGGGTGTCTAAATCTAAGCCTCAACAAGGAAATGGTGGTGGATCTTCATTGTGTACTTGTGCTAGATGTGGAAGAAAACACGAGGGTAAATGCCTAGCCATTTCCAATTCATGTTTTGGCTGTGGATAGACGGATCATAAAATAAGATATTTTCCCTCAGTTGCTAAGAATGAAGGCGATAATCGTCAATGGGCTCAACCTTACCCTTCATCAGGTTTTAGTAGGAGCAAGAAGCAAAATGGATTTTATGCACTTCAAACTCGTCAGTATCAAGATGGTTCTCCTGATATGGTTACATGTATGTTGAAAGTATTTTAGCTTAATGTTTATTCTTTGCTTGATCCCAATGCTACCTTATCTTTTGTAATGTCATATGTGTCCATGAGGTTTGTTGTTCTCCCGGATGTGTTGATAGACCTTTTTTCCATCTCTACATCTATTAGTGAATCTATTATGGCTAAGAGAATCTATAGGAGTTTTCCCATCTCCTTACCCCATAGAGTCACTCATATTGATCTTGTAGAGCTTGATACGTTAGATTTTGTTATTATTCTTAGTATGGATTGACTCCATTCTTTTTATGCCTCTGTTGATTGTAGGACCTGAGTGGTCAAGTTTCAATTTCCTAATGGGCCCGTCCTAAAGTGGAAGGGTGAAATTCTAAGCCTAAGGGTCAGTTTGTTTCTTGTCTTAAATCTTGCAAAAATGATTTCTAAGGGTAACATATATCCTCTTGTTCAGGTTAGGGATACGTATTTTGAAACCCCTATTCTTGAGTCGGTCCCCATTGTTAATGAGTTTCTGGAAGTGTTTCCTGCTGATTTACCCGGTGTTCCTCCTAAAAGAAAAATAGACTTCGGTGTTGACCTCCACCCAGATACGCAAATGATCTCTATCTATCCTTATCGTATGGTCCCAAAAGAATTAATGGAGTTAAAAGAGCACTTGAAAGATTTGTTGGATAAGGGTTTTATCCGACCGAGTATCTCCCCATGGGGTGCCCAAGTTTCTTTTATTTGAAAGAAAGATGGTTCACTTTGTATGTGTAATTACTAGCGCCAGTTAAATAAGGTTACCATTAAGATAAATATCCTCTTTCAGGGATAGATTATTTGTTTGATCAACTACAAGGAGCAAGTTACTTTTCTAAAATCGACCTCCGTTTGGGTCATTACCAATTGAGGGTGAAGGAAGATGACGTTCCGAAGACAACTTTTTGAACTTGGTATGGTCATTATGCATATTTGGTAATTTCGTTTGGCTTGACTAATTCTCCAGGACTAAAAATCTTTGCAAAGTTTTGTAAATGCAAGTTTTGGTTAAGATCCGTGGCTTTTCATGGTCATGTTGTTTCTGGAAAAGGTATTGAGGTAGATCCTGAGAAAACAAATGTGGTTAAGAGTTGGCCTAGATCTCCATCCCCTTCGAATATTCAAAGTTCCTTGGGTTTGGCCAGTTACTATAGTAGGTTTGTGAAAGGGTTTTCTTCGATTGCATATCCATTGATGATATTGACCCAAAAGAAGATTAAGTTCGTATGGTCTAAAGCGTGTGAGAAGAGATTTCAAGAATTTAAAGATAGACTTACCTTCGCTCTAGTGTTGACTTTACTTGAAGGATGTGATGGGTTTACGGTTTATTCTGATGCTTTAAGAGTTGTGCTAGGTTGTTTCCTTATGCAAAATGAAAAAAGTTATTGCTTATGCTTCACGACAACTTAAGATTCATGAAAAGAACTATCCTACCTATGTTTTGGAACTAGCGGTTGTTGTTTTTGCCTTAAAGATTTGGAGGCATTACTTATATGGTGTTCATGTTGATGTCTTTACCGACCATAAAAGTTTGTAATATGTGTTCAAGCAAAATGATCTAAATCTTCGCTAAATGAGGTGGCTTGAGTTGTTAAAGGGTTATGACATGAGTGTCCTCTACAACCCTGTCAAGGTGAATTAGGTGGTGGATGCTCTTATTTTGTTAACAATGAGTAGTGTTGCTCATATTGAAGATGGTAGAAAGGATTTGGTTCGAAATGTTCATAGATTGTCCCAATTGGGTGTTTGGTTGGTTGACTGATGCTTATCGTGACCAACGACACTAACCTACGGTTCGAGTGTCTACGATCATCGATAATATAGTAACCCAACCAAGGATTGGGGTCGTGTCCCAAGGGAGTGGTAGTGAAAATAGTAGTTAGGCTAGAATTTTGTTCTAGTCAGCTGTAGTTTGAGAAATTATTGAATAAAAACAAAGTAAATTCAATCGGGGTTTGTCACAAGTATAACTAAAACAACAAAAATAAAGAGAAAATTCAAGTATGGGGAGAAGTTCTTGATGTGTGACTGCAATATATATTGATATAAATCGTTGGGTACATGCTTTCGATAGGAAATTTGCAAAATAATAGTGACTAGGCTAAACTTTAGATGGAAATAAGTTCCCTTTCGGGAAACTAACCGCGTTTCAAATGGGTTCCTCTCGGACACCCATTTTCCGCATGAAGGCCAGCCTACGCCTTACCCCACTCACTCTCTCGAGCTGAGTGTTAGGATATGGGACTAGGGCTCACCCTCTCAGGCTGAACCTCATGTCGACCCACTTCTTAGGCCCTCAGTCTAGCGGTCTTGGTTTCACGGCCTCTCTCTTGAGCAAGCCAAAAACACATGGGTGGTTTTGTATTTGCAACTACAAACCCATTAAATTAGACCAGAACCACTAGGTGAAATCACCATTAAAATGCATCTAACCTATCAGCAAACAAGACCCAACAATAATATCAACACATATTTTCTAAATTACACCCCAAGAATGAAATTATACCTAAAATGATAGAGAAATCAAATGGGTATAAGAAATTAAACCTTAATATAAGCAAAGGAAGAAGAATGGAGAAGACCCACATCCAATTTGGGGAAGATGAACTCCTTCTCTCTTCAAGTCTCCCAAAAACCCTCTCCAAATTTGAGAGAAAATATGAAAGCTAAAGTAAAAATTATAATATTGTTTTTTTTTTACTCTAATGTTCCACACGCTTAAAAATAAGTAGAGAGTTTAGTATTTATAAGCTTCAGAAAATAGTGCTGTGGCGGACCGTTCAGCGAGGTTAGTAGGGATCGCCGAATAACTCCGCGATTCACCCTTCTTCTTGTTCATCGCCTTTGTGCTTTGCCTACATCGTCTCTGCATTCTGGACCATTTGGAGGTATAGTATTGCTTCACGAAAATGATCGGCAAAGCGCCGACTGCTCCTTTTCATCGCCTTTTTGATCCACTTCTTTCAGGGCTTCACGTACTGGAACAAAGGGAGAAATGTGTCCCTTCGGCGATTCGCCAAGCTTGCTTGGCGATGCTCATGCTTCAACTTCTTCGTCCTTTTCATCCTTTTTGTTCCTTTTTGCACCTAATTGTCCTTGCTTCCACTAAAACTTCAAATACCTGAAACTTGAGCATTTTCATCAGATATTGAGATAAAATAAGCATTTGAGGACACTATTTCTATTAAAATAAAGCCCTAAATGAGTCCAGTTTGTGGACTCATCAACACCTCCAACTTAAACTTTTGCTTGTCCTCAAGTAAAACTCAAGTTCAGCATTTCAAATAGGATGTCTCAAATATTGCTACACAAGACTCAATCATGAACATACACAACATGACTCAAATTACTCATGCAAAGATCAATTGTGTACTCAAAGATTCAAGTTATGACACACCATTACCACATATTCTCAAGCTCACAGTACTTGCTACTTATGCAAGTTCAAGCTCAACAAAAAGTATCTAAATGCCCTCACATAAAGGATGATTCCATATTCACACACAAAGGTTAGTCAATTTAAGATCAAGAATCAGATGTAACACTCACACTCAAAAAGGGGAACACAATACATGTTTTCACCCATAGGTTTACCCTTATTTTCCAATTGATCTTCGGTTCAGCTCACTCAAGATAAAAAAGGTCTTTCCAAGGCTTGTAATGGGGTTGAGTGCAAATGTATGGTCATTTAGGCTCAGTGACTTTTTCCTCATAAGATGTGGTTTTCTCAAGACATCCCCTTCTTTTCCTTTATCAATTCTTTTTCTAGTGCTTCTAAGTCATCTCTTTTTTCACCTCCATGGATTGCTTGGAAACCTAATTTCTTTTGTGCTTTTATTCCACAACTTTTTCTTTTTAATTCTCTTCTTTTTTTTTTCTTTTTTTTATATGGAGGGTTTCCATTTTTCCGCAATACCATGGGTTAAGGGAGACTTTTCTTGCACTCCGTGACTTCTTCTTTTCCTTTTTACCACACCCCCAACTTAGGCTTTTGGCCTAAGTTGGCTATTCACTAAACCACAAATCAAGAGGGTTACAGGTAGTGGATAAGACAAGGTCTAGGATTTATCAAGTTTCTTCCAAAGAAGGATAGGCTCAATGGGTGTTCAAAAGAGTTTCACACGTTCACGGGTAGGCCACAAAAGAGGTACAAGTTGGCTCACACTCTTCAAAAGTTGCCTAAGATCATCTCTAGAGCACACCTTACTGAATCAATCGGACTAACGGGGAAAATTCTAGGTTTATTCATGCAAGGTTCAAAGTAAGCTCATCACACAAGGCATTGATACTTAAGTCAAACAAGACTACACACTTTCGCTAGTGTGCAACGGTCATTACAAGAGAACCAGTTTGATAAATGGCTAATCACAACTAGATGCAAAGAGTTCACATATTGTCTATGCAACTTCAATTGTTCTCATCGTAGCCGCACATTCATGTTTATTCAATTGAGAGCACTATTTAAGTCATCGGTATTAATTGAAACCGAGACTTGAATTTGTACAAGAACAACCACTTTCAACACATGAGGTGGCAAAAATTTTCGAAAGTAAATTTTTTCGAAAGGGTCAAAATTATTTTGCAATTAAACCCAAAAGAAAAGCCATAAGCTCAAACAATTGCAAAGCATTTTTTTTTAAAAACACAATTAAAAACAGAAAACCCAAATGTACACTAAAACACAAGTATCCAAAACAAGCAAAACAATGTGGGCCTCACCCCACCACAAATAAGAGTGTTTGTCCTCAAATGCAATTAAAAGTATCCAAAAGTAAATTCAGAATAAGACAAGGAGAGATGTAAAGAAAAATCCTGTCTATGCGGCCTCTCCTCCTGTCGGGGCATCGAAACTTTAAGCTGCAGTTTGTAATTGGGCATCACTGCCCGGAGTAGTCACATCAAGAGCAGCAGTGCCAGGTCCTGTACACTGAGGATGGAGTCATGTTTTTGAGCCTGTTTTGTCTCTGGATCAGTGGCTGCTCATCTTCTGGCTCATCCCACTCAATGCTGGCCTCAACGGCTACTCTTTTCATTGTTATGCTCTTCTTCTTTTTACCTTTACCTTGTTAGAGCTCTTCTCCTTTTTTTTTCGGAGGATTTGAGCCTCCTTCATTAATACAAATGCCTTGTGTTGCCTTTTTCTGGGGTTACATTTTCAGGTTGGTTTGTGCCATATCTGCAAAAATTTGGGATTAGTTGAAAGAACAATCAAATTCAAACGTAGAAAATTGTTGTAGATAGGTTCGCCATTCCACTCGGCGAATTGCCAAACTACTTTGGCGAACTAGGTTGGAATCGCCAAAGGGATTTGTGTAAAGTCTGGGTAAATTTGCGATGGAAAAATCTATTCGGTGAGTCGCCGACTACTTTCGTTGATGACAAAGTTGTTTGCCGAAAGATACAGTGAAAAAGAGGGAAAAAGGGGCATGCAAAGGGCGATCCAAAGTCCTATCGGCGAGTTACTGATTACTTTCGGCGATCACGATTGTGTCCGCTGAAAGTTACAGAACTTACAGCGCTAAGGACATGAGTTAAGGGCGGTTTACAACCAGTAGGCGAACCACCGAGTTGTTCGACGAGCTCGACCCAGCTTGCTGAATAACATAACGTGCCCATTTTTCAACCCAACTCTCGAAACCGACCTTATGATCTTCAAAAGAAAAATCAAAGAATCCACACACGAAATTCACCTAAAACCCGTACTTCCCAACACCCCGGAGTACTCAGACTTCTTTTGGTTTTGCCAAATTTGGCCATTTAACTGTGATTACCCTTAAGAATGCTGTCGCCCATTCCTTCATCGAGCAATTATTTAGCGCAAATGTGGGCTACTTAGACTTCACCCAATCAACCTAACAACTAATAAGCAACACCCATTTCAAGATCAATCAATTCAAAGCGCAAACAGTAAGGCATTCAACCATTTAAGCATTTTAGGCAAAATTTACGAATTGAAAATAGAATCATAGCAACCTATTTCTATCAGAGAGGCCCATCACATGTCATCCTAATACTATAATTGCAAATGAGTGCAAATTTTCAAAAATAAATTCAGGGTTTTAGAGACTAACCTTTGATGCCGATCAAATAACTTTTTGTAATGCTAGGCAGCAAAGAAATCCAACTCCAAGCACTAATCACCGACTAAAATACTAATTCAAGGCAAAAATATAGAAAATAATACCTTTGGTGTGATTTTGGAGAGTTTGAAACGAGGGAAAGTGAGAGATTCAAAAATTTGACATTTGGAGTTTATATAACCGTTCAATTGTTGTCCATTCGGCGACATTAGTCGCACTCGCCGAACCATTTGGCGAAGCACCGAGCGATCTTTTATCCCGCCCTTTCTTTAACATCTTTAATATTCTAGGAGCGAAATCGGTGGTCTGCATCGAGATTGCTGAACAGGTTGGCGATGCGCCGATCTGCTTTTCAAGTTCGCCGAGTTTTACAGGCGCTGCAATTCTCTTGCATTGAGCCAAATGGCGGAATTTAGCTGGGCTCGTCGACCTATTTCGCACCATGCTGAATGGATTTTCTACTCACCAACCTGGAATTTTCCACATGACTTTCATTCATGGTTAACCTTTCAACCACGGAGTCCCTAAAATCTCTATTTCAAAGTAATAAAGTTTCCAAAAACCTAGGGTTTCTATTCTAAACCATGTATTCTTCTTACCATTGATTTAGTTATTGTATATTATGAGTGAATTGTTGATTATAATCGTTTTTATGAGAAAATCTCCCACGAATCCATGTATTCCCCCTAACCCTAGTTTGTGACTTGTGAATTGGGTGAATTGTAGTATTCATGAAGTTGTTCTTATAGTAGTTTAGTTTATTTAATCATGTCTCCATGTATATCTAATGTATTAATTCTAGATTGTTTGGTTGAATGTGATCTATAGCCTTAGAGGGCAAAACATGAGTATTGACTATATGTATGAAACTTGTGTGTATACAATTGGATTGCTTTGAGAGTAAAGTAACTACATTATAATTTAATTGTTGTGTTGATTGTATGATTATCCTCATGTACAAACTTAGGTAAGGATAGCGTATAATGTGAAAGGTTTTTCACATACAATTATTCGTAGGTTTGTAGACTAGTCTCACCTATTGAATCTAGGAGCTTGAGGATGAGTTTGTTGGATTTAGTGTCAAGACATTCTTCCTTAATTATCAATCTAAGTCAAGACTTAATATAAACTCAATGGGAATGAATGCTTAGCACTGAGAGGATATGATTATGAGATGAAAGGTTCTACACTAGTTGAGTCTGACTTCCCGCATGAGTTCCTTTTACACTAGTTGAGTCCGGGTTCCCAAAGTAGTTATCTCATGAGATGTAAACCTTATACCATAGTTGAGTTTGGGTTTCTAGAAGCAATCTCCTTATCCCATAAACTATGTTCCCACATAGGTCTTTAGCTAGTGGATACACGTAAGCTAAGAGTTTTAGTTCTACCTTAGGCAAGTAGGACAACCCCTTTTCAGTGTGGGGTTGACATCGGATTCCATGAATTGGCTCTCATGGTCTATGTTAGTTAAAGCTAATCCCACTATGATAGAATGAACTAGAATTGTATTTATGAGCTATAATCACTTAATGAGTTTTCCTTAGTATGGATAGGGGTATGGGACCTTATCCACACATTGCACAAGGTTGCTTTGATGGTTCTTATGGTTTGTTTCCTTTATGTTGAGATGATCAATCTGTTGAATATGTATGTATCTTATTCTTTTGCACTTATTTCTATGATAGTTCATAAACTTGATCAAATGCATAGTTATCAACTAAATTGTCCCTTTTTAGCATCTTAAATGGTTTTTATGCATAGTTGCCATACTTGGTGCATTTTTGTACTAACCCATATTTCTTCTATATTTTTCTACAAAGTGTAGGTTCCAGCGTTTAAGGCGATCCCTTCTAGTTCAAGCTTGGGTTGACTACTCTTCAAGCTTGTGGTATGTCCTCATCGATCCGAGGACAAGAGCTTTATTGTTGTTTTATTTCATTAGTCGTGCTAGACATTTTCATATTCTCTATTGTAAGGCCTGTGACCCTAGTATTTTGAGACTCCGATTGTAGTAGGTGGCTTGTTGAGACTATGTCTAGGTTGCCGCTCTACTTTTATGAAAGGTTTTTTAAAGACTTAAAATTGTGTTTTATTCTTTATTATTATATACTTATGTGATGATGATAAGCTAAGTGGCTAACTTGGGTCCCTTTCGGGAATCCATGGGCCATTTTATGTCTAGGGGGTACCTTTGGATCGTGACAAACTTTATATTAGAGAAAAATGTTTAGAATGATTGTAGGATGATGTCTCATAAGCCACGTCTAGTAGAGTCTTGTTCATGAGTGTGAAGCGCTCCATATTTATGAATGAGCTATAAGATGTTTAGGAAATCACACTTTTTTCATTAATCCTAAGTCGTGCCATAGAGTTTAACTCTATAAAGACTTACTTCTAAATCTTTCTCTTGTGTCTTCAGGAAATGAAAACACGAAGGGTGGAAGAGGAGAATGTGAATCAAGTAGTTCCCCAAGGAAACCAAGCTCCTCAAGATGAGCAAGCTCCGGTTGACCCCGCAATGGAAAGTGTCACCCATGCGGAGTTTAGGTCAACTATTCAATTGTTGTCTCAAGTTGTGAGGACCCAAACCAATAGAGAAGTAATTGCTCATATGAACACTAATGTGAACACTACAACTTCTAGGTTGAGAGATTTCACAAGGATGAACCCTCCTATGTTCTTTGTTTCCAAAGTGGGAGAAGATCCCCAAGAGTTTGTGTATGAGATCTACAAGATAATTGATGCTATGGGGGTGACTCCAATAGAGAAAGTGGAGTTAGCCGCTTATCAATTGAAGGGAGTGGCTCAAGTATGGTACACTCAATGGAAGAGAAATAGGCCGGTAGAAGTGAGTCCCATAAATTGGGAGGGCTTCAAGAAAGCATTCCTTGATAGGTTCTCTCGCTGTGAGAAGAGGGAAGCCAAGGTGGAGGAATCTATCAACCTTCGTCAAGGAGGTATGAGTGTTGAAGAATATTCTCTAAAGTTTACCGAATTGTCCAAGTATGCTCCGTCTATGGTAGCGGACCCTAAGGATGAGATGAGTAGGTATGTGATAGGTATATCCAAAGTGGTAAGAAAAGAATGACGTATGAAAATGATCCTCCATGACATGGATCTCTCAAGTCTTATGGTATATGCTCAACAAATGGAGAGTGAGAAACTCCAAGGTAATAGAGAGGTGAAAAGAGCTAGAACCGGTGAATGAAACTTTTCCAATGCTAAGTCCGATGGGCAAGGTCGGCAAAGGTTCAAGAAAAGATTCTCTAACCAAGGCTCCTCTAGTACTCAAAGGGCCAACAATGATAGAGTTTCCAACCCTAAACCACAAGGAGGTAATAGTGGTGGTTTATATGTTGATAGGCCCAATTGTGCGAAATGTTGTAGGAAAGACGAAGGCAAATGCTTGGTTGGCTCGGATGGGTGATATGGGTGTGGAAAGAGTGGCCAAAAAATGAGAGATTGTCCTATGCTCAAGGTTAAGGGGAGAGAAGACAAGCAAGCTCCTCCAAGAGGTTCTAACTCCAACACCCAAAAGCAAAACCGCTTTTATGCTCTTCAATCCCGAGGTGACCAAGAGAGCTCCCCGGATGTGGTAACCGGTATGTTGTAAGTCTTTTTGATTAATGTATATGCATTGTTAGATCCCGATTCCACTTTATCATTTGTCAAACCTCTAGTAGCCATGAAATTTGAAATTCTCCCTGAAGTGGTTTTGGAACCTTTTTTGATTTCTACCCCGGTTGGTGACTCGGTAGTGGCAAAAAGAGTCTATAGGAGTTGTCCCATTTCTTTGTCTCATAAATTCACTTTGGTGGATTTGGTAGAGTTAGACATGTTTGATTTTGATGTAACTTTGGGGATGGATTGGTTGCATGCATGTTATGCCTCTATAGATTGTAGAACTCGAGTTGTCAAATTTCAATTTCCGAATGAGCCTATTTAGAATGGAAAGGGGGGAATTCTATCCCTAGAGGTCAATTTGTTTCTTGTCTCAAAGCTAGTAAAAAGATCTCCAAAGGGTGTATTTATCATATTGTAAGGGTGATGGATGTGGAGTCTGAACCCCCTCCTTAGAGTCGGTCCCCGTGGTAAGTGAATTTCTGGAAGTCTTCCCCGATGACTTGCCCGACATTACTCCCGAACGGAAAATAGACTTTGGCATTGATCTTTTGCTGGATACAAAACCGATATTTATCCCTCCATATAGAATGGATCCGTCGAAATTAAAGGAATTGAAAGAGCAATTAAGGAATTTTCTAGACAAAGGTTTTATTCAATCGAGTATCTCTCCATGGGGTGATCCGGTATTGTTCTTTAGGAAGAAGAATGGGTCCCTTAGGATGTGTATTGATTATCGTCAACTAAATAAGGTGACCATAAAGAACAAGTATCCCCTTCCTAGAATTGACGACTTATTTGACCAACTCCAAGGGGCTACCTACTTTTCCAAAATTGACCGACGTTCGGGCTATCACCAACTAAGGGTGAGAGGGGTTGACATTTCTAAAACGGCCTTCTGAACAAGATATAGTCACTACGAGTTCCTAGTAATGTATTTTGGTCTAACAAATGCCCCGGAGACATTCATTAATCTAATGATTAGGGTTTTCTGACAATATCTTGATAGGTTTGTAATAGTGTTTATTGATGATATTTTGATCTATTCAAGGAGTGAGGGTGAACATATGGACCATTTGAGGATTGTATTGCAAGTCCTTAAAGATCTCCATTTGTATGCAAAGTTTAGTAAGTGTGAGTTTTGGTTGAGGTCCGTAGCCTTCCTTGGCCAAGTTGTGTCTAGTAAGGGTATTGAAGTAGATCCCAAGAAGACATATGCGGTCAAGAGTTGGCATAGACCTCTAACTCTTCCAACATTAAAAGCTTCTTGGGTTTGGCCAGGTACTATAGGAGGTTTTTTCAGGGTTTTTCCTCAATTGCTTTTCCATTGATGGCTTTGACTCAAAAGAAGGCTAAATTTGAGTGGTCAGAAATTTGTGAGAAAAGCTTCCAAGATTTGAAAGATAGACTTACTTCTGCTCCGGTGTTGACCTTACCGGAGGGTACCGATGGTTTTGTTGTATATTGTGACGCCTCAGAATGGGGTTAGGATGTGTGCTCATGCAACATGGTAAAGTGATTGCCTATGCTTCAAGGCAACTTAAGGTTCATGAGAAGAATTATCCGACCCACGATGTTGAACTAGCGGCGGTACTATTTGCTTTGAAAATATGGAGGCATTACTTATATGGGTTCCAGGTAGATGTTTTCACCAATCACAAAAGTCTTTAATATGTGTTTACCCAAAGAGACTTGAATCTCTGACAAAGAAGGTGGTTAGAGCTTTTAAAAGATTATTGTAACATCCGACAATTTAAAATGAATATGAAGAAGCTTGAAATTGGAAGTAGTCATTTTTGGAAAAAAATTCAGAATCTGGAAATTCGGCCAAGTGTGGAAATCAGTGAGTTTTTGGCCAACTTTGAGCAGTCATAACTCC
>JAJOOR010031465.1:0-16733 GCA_036250505.1 Solanum acaule | reverse complement strand
TTTTATGTCTTTTTAGTATTGTTTAAGTTGTGTATGGGATTGGTCCCGAATTTTGTACTCTAAAGTATTAGATGGTTTTGAGACATCATGTATAAAGTCTAGAAAGTCTTCCGCTTGCTATTGTTTTTTTTTTTAATGAAATGTTTTTTTGGTAAAGAAAGTTTTTAATTCCTTATGGTTTTAGTGTCTATGTGATGAATGAATGCTAAGAGGCTTGTATTAGACCTCTTCGAGGTCGAGTACGCCGGTTACGACTAGGGGGTGATCCCGGGTCGTGACAAAGGTCTACTCCCATTTATATTTTTCTTGTAATCAGTAGAAGAATTTCAAAATCGAACAGAGCATTTAAATCTTATCAAATCATATCATTTCAAAGTTTAACAATCACTTGTCCAAATACTATTTCTCAAATAAGTGTAAAACCTTTTCAATAATAGTAATCATATCTTGTAAGAATGAGATCATCTCAAATAATCTTTTCAATATCATACCCAATAAAAGACTTGTCCCACATGCAAGTTCAAAACATTCGGTAACACATTTACTTTATAAACCATGTGAAAATCCCGCAAGTTATAAACCATCAATTGTGGTAAGATTACTACTCACAGTACTCCGGTCGAGTTACCAAGCTTGCCTCCGAGTTACCAAGCTTGCCTCTCAATTACTTGTACGAATTCCTTTGGTCAATCTATAATCACATTCATATATATCTCGAGTTAGTTTTCTCATTACGTCTAATTCATAGACTAAGATAAATATATCCAACCCTTTTGGACATTCTGATTGTTCATCAACTTACTATATTCTAATTATTCAGGTCAAGAGTAATCTGATGCTTAATCTCCTAACTTTAACCAATTTACATAACTTATCCATCTACCTTTGTCTCCAAATTACACCTTACTGTCCAAATTAATGCCTCTGGTGACAAAATTACAGCACCCACAACAAATTTTCTAGATTAAGAGTCTCTCATGGTGAAGCTACTATGGATCAAGGTAAAATCGTACAGGAAAGGGAAGGATTTACCCCAAATCCGTGATATAAATATATATATTTATATCTATAACGAAGGGATGAAATAATACCTCAGAATTTTTGCTTAAACATGTTGGGTTTTCTTCTTCGTAAGTTACAATAAACACTTGTTGCTTCTTATCGATGAAACTACACTAGTTGTTGCTTTTCCCTCTCCCGGATTCGCCCTCTTCTTTCTCTTTTCTTAATTGCAGCGTTGTTGTTGCTTCTGTTAGGGCTCCCCCCCCTCTTCTTTTTTTTTTTTAACAAATAAGAGCTAAATGACCTTTATGTCCTTACTTTAATATAGGGTATTACAAGTGAGTTGATTTTTTGGGACTCATATTTTCTTTTTATTATATTTACTTTTTGGAATCCCAATCAGAATTGTATTTTGATACGTTTCTTTAGTAAATATCTCACTTTCTCTCTCTTATTAATCTTCACATGGATGAATACCGTTGTTACACTGGAAAAATTGCACTCTTATTTTCATCGATATTGACGCACTGTTTACTCCACTTTTCATCTTTTTCTATTTTTCATCCTTTTTGATGTGCACTGATTACTCCTTTTTTCATCCTTTTCTTTTTTTTTCATCCTTTTCAAAATCATCCTTATCAACAATAGGTTTGTATCTATTTCTATATTAACAAATTCATGTAAAGTCTTTTTTTCTTTTCTAAAGATTATCTATTATAACACAAAATTGTTCTTGCTTGTAATGACCCTTCAGGTCATTTCTGTGTAACCGCCTTATTTTTGTTGTTTAGAGAATTCCTATAGTAACCTCAAGTCATTTATGACTTGCTGGCACTAATTGTTCGATCGTTTGGATTTTGTGCAGCTTTACGTGTTTTAGAGTCTTTGAAGCTTAAATAGTTGAATTTAGTCAAAACGTCATGTAAACGACCTCAGAATAGAATTTTGACGATTCCATCAACTCCGAAATGACCAAATTAGGCTGGTAGTAAGGATGGCATGAGTATCGAGGCCTTCGGTGCGAGTTTGGACCATTAGGCATTTTAGCCTTTGAAATTCGGCCTAAGGTTGACTTTGGTCAACATTCTTGGAAAACACGCTCGTATGAAAATTCTGTCAGCGTGGTTAGCTCGAGAATGTCGAGTTTTGTCTATAACGACCTTTCGTTCGACTCCCGAGGCCTCCGGACTCATTCCGAGCCCCTTAGTGGATTTTGGTTAAAATGGCCTATGGGAGTGGGACCCACTTTTTATCGAGATGACTTTTGATGGAAATTCTGATTGTGCCATTGAGTTTGGAATGTCGAATTTAGTAGGGTAGCATATATATTTTATTTTTATCGGGTTCCAAACGAATTACGAGCACCCCGTCGAAGACTTTAAAAAATAGCAAAAGCTGAAATCTGGTGTAGTCCTTTTACCGACCAGATTTTGGGATTTTAACGCCCAGATTTTTGGACTTTTTAGCGACCAGTTTCGACTTTTAAAAGCCTCATTTCAGCCTCATTTCTCAACTTCAAACCTTCATAACTCTCTCATTTCAAGTCTGATTCTAGTGATTCTTGGGGCTATCTTGAGTGATTTTTCAAGGAGAACGCATTGATGTTGTTGGAATTCGTATTTGAAGCTTCATTGGAGGTAAGAATTATTATTTAGCTGCTGCCATAGCTCATTTCCAAGCTCAATATTTGGGAAATTTTGGAAGATGATTTCTTGGCCATTTTAGGTCCAAAATTGTGGGGTTTTTCATGAGGATCATCGTGGTATGGTTAGTTTCAGCAGTTGGACCCTCGTTTCTGGTAATTTCTTGTAAATAACTACTGCCATTATTGTCCCTTTTAGTGTAACTTTGAGTTTTTCGTTGCATGTTCGTGTTGGGACTATCTGAGCCTTGAATTGTGTTCCAATTTGGAACACAAGTTTGAGGGGGTGTTTAGGACCTATTTTTGGGGTTAATTCCAGAATTTCCAGCGCGGGTCCCACTTTCCCCATTTTGACTCCGAAAATGGTCTCTCTGTTTCTTGCAATTCTAGTGTCTAAATGACCATAATAACATTGTGACTCTATTTTTGATAGTGTGGAAGCATTTCGAGACCGTTCGGAAAGGAAAAGCTCCAGAGAAGTGATTTTAGAGCGCGCGTGATCGGCCTACAGGTAGGCTACAACCTCCCTCTCTTAGATTGAGCTCGAGTATGTGAATGCATGTTGATTAGTTGGGATTTGGGTTGGGTAGTTATTGAATCTTGCATAGGTGTTTAGAAATCATGTTTTCGGCCTATTTTAAGAATTATCGGGTAACTGTGAGCATGCTATGTGTTATTAATTGACCCTCTTTGCTATGTGGAGTACTTGTATGCTTGATAACTGTTTATTTGAAGCATGTTGGGCCTTAGTTTAGGTTTGGCTAGGGCTTGCCTTAGAAATGCAAAATTCAGAACTGATTGGCCTTAGTGTTTCCTCGACGTTGCTCGGCCGGCTTAGATCCTTGTAGACTGATATAGCAGACTTGAGTCTGATAATTTGGGTCTTAGCTAGGCGATACGCTTGCTCTAACGATAGTTATCCTTATCTTTCCGATGCTACGACTTCACGAGTTATGTCGGCGACACTGGGTTTCGCTTTGCGATTTGAAGTTGGTTTTTGATTCCTTTCCAAGGACTTACATTGATTGGCTAAGTGTGGACGGCGTTCCACAGGAATTTATGATCATGGATCGATTGGGACTCTTTCAGCAGCTACATTGACACCTTTGTCGGGCATCCGGATTCGAGCTCTGGCCTCAACCTCATTGATATTTTCGAAGAGCATCTGGTTCAAGGTCCGACCTCGATCACTCGAATGCTTATTTAGAGCATCCTGTTAGAGGTCCGACCTCAGTTACTCGATACTTGTGATTGGTTACTTGGGTACTTCTGGTGAGCATCCGGTTCGAGGTCCGGCCTCCGTAATGTCAGATTCTACTAATTTGGTTTGAGGTTCTGGTTCGATGTTCTCCGGTCTTGGGTTCTGTTCTCTTTAGTTATAGTTATTCGGTGTACTCATCAGGCTTTTGGGGGTCTGTTCGGGTTTTTATTTAAACTTGTGCACTAGTGTACCTTCTGGGCTTATGGGGGTCCAATTAGGTGTAGTTAGCTTATAAATTACTTTAGTTAGTTCTTTCTACACTCGTGTGCATTCCATTGTTTACTTAGACTTTCGCTCTTGACCTCTGTTTGTGCTATTCATTCTTTTCATATTGCCTTTACTCTTCAAGCTCAGTCGGCCTATGATGCCTACTAGGTACCTGTTGTTTTGGTGTTGTTTTGGTACTCATGCTACGCTCTGCATCTGTTTTTGTGATGCAGGTCCGAGCACTAGTGGCCAGCATTGACATCATTCTTAGAGCAGTCTGATCCGGAGACGGGGGTGAGCACACGACGTTTTGTACTATTTTAGTCTCCATCTGTATATATAGACTTGTCTTGTACCTTTCGAGATAGTTCACTTTTCTGTGGTCCACTTTTGGGACTTGTACTCGTTTTGTTAGTAGCTCTGTACTAGTGACTTTCAGGTTCTGGGAGGGATCTTTATTTGTATATATATGTTTTGGTTTGCTTCCGCTTGTTTATATTGTTATCTTAAATTTTGCCTATTCTTGTTTAGTTTCTGCCCTCAGACCCATCACTTGCTGTTCCGGGTTACAGGTTGGCTTACCTACTGGTGGGTTATAGCAGGTGCTATCATGACTCGAGAAATCGGGTCGTGACATTGCTTCTTGAAAAAATTGATTATGACTACACCCCGAAAGGGTCCTTCGTTTGATGAAGAATAATACTAATGTCAACAGTCCGATTCTATGTTCAACACCAAATTTTCAGTTAATTGCTTCCACCCCTTCTCCCAAAAGTAGTGAAGTTCGTATAATTGAGGTGATTGAAACAAACAATGAAAAGGGTAAAGAGAAAGAAGATGATGTCGTTAAACCCAATTATGGAGGAAAAAAGGGTAAAGAGAAATTCTTTACGAATGTTGAGGGTCCTCATGATAGCGCTTTTGAAGACCATATACCAATTGCAAAAAAAATCCGTCTCAACAAGGTACCAAATCAAAATCGCAAAAAATTACCAAGGTACATTTTTTCCCCAAAATTTTCATACTATTTGGTTTCTGATTCTAAACATGCATAATATATTTTAGTTATTTTTTTTTTTGTAGAAATGTGGTGTGCATCATGGGAAAACAAAAGTCGTTAAACACAGTAACACGAAAAGGACAAAGTTATCCAAGGTATGTTATCTTTTATTTTTTTGTTGTGCTTCTTAATGTTCATTTTATATTGTTATTTTTTAATTTTGCAAGTGATTTACTTGTTTACTAGTATAGAATGACATGTATTAGTTGTTTTTATTTGTTCAAATTATATACGGAATTTCATACTATGTTGGTATATAAAATGATATAAATCATGATTCGGAATTATATTTGTAGTTATGTCTGTATTCTAAGTGACATTCAAATTTTACAGTTTCCATAGATCTATTTGTAGCTCTTTGACTTAAATGAATTATTTACTTTTTCTAAAAAAAAATTATAGCCAAAGAAGAAACAATCACATTGGTGTTCATACGCCAATGTTAATGTGTTCAACGAGATAACTAAACGTCTTTCCAAAGTCAACATGCTTCACTTGTTTAAGAAATCCCCTTTTGGATATCTACTTGATTTGCCTTCGATAAAAGTTCAACCCCAACTCATCAGAAGCTTTATGTATGTTGAGATAAAAAATGATCACAACGATATGTTCATCGTGATCTACATATTGGCATAAAGGAATTTGGCATTGTAACTGGTTTCAAATGTGGGGGATAGACAAATTTTATTTTTGTCCCCGACAGTCCATCAAAGCTTATGAGTTTGTACTTTCATAATTTTTCGATCTAATTAGAGTTTACAAGGAAGAAGGGTTGATTAAGGATGAATATATTTTCAACATGATCATTCTTTACTTTATATAAGTACATTCATTCTTTCATCTCCACCAAACCTTTCTTATGTTCCAAAAGATCATTTTTATTTGGTGGAAAGTGGTCAATACAGTAGTTATCCATGGAGTAACTTGTCCTTTTATGATCTGTTAAAGTCGATATTTCATCAATTGGATAATGACCCTGAACCACTATGTCAAATTCTTTGGATTTCCACTTTCATTGCAAGTTTGGTTTTATAAAATTGCCAACAAAGTTGATCAATCTATTGCAATTTGTACAAGCCATATTACACCTCACATTTTCAAGTGGAAAATTTCAAAGAACAAGATTTTTTTTACTTTCTCAAGAAAGGAATGTTCAGAAAGTACAGTAATCAGGTAAATATTATTTTCTTATTTTAATGACATAATGGTTAATTATTGCACACATACATTTGTCTAACCATATATTTGCTTTCATTTATGATTGCTAGTATAAATATAAAGATCTTGTTTTGACGTTCGATGAGTTGCTTGTTATTGAGATGGAAGATCTTATTCAAAAGAATGAATCATTGTTGCCTGATAAGCAAGATACTTTGAGTTATGTACATCCAAATGAGAAGAAATATTGTGTTATGTCTTCATATTATTATTATTTTTTGTCATAATTCTAATCTGATGCATTATTTTTTTGTTATCAGATTCGTAAAGAGTTGAAAGCATTTGAGGATAAAGTTGATGGACAATTTGCTGACATGAAGAAGTTCATGGATGCAACATTATAAGAGTTAAGATCATTTCATAAAGTGGAAAAAGAAAATGAAGATGTTGAAGAACCTAAGGTTAGTATGACTATGTTGAAGAAATAGTAAATGTTATCACCATTAATAAAAATGGTATAGTATTTGGTGTATAGAATGGTGTAGAACATGATACATCATTGATTTTCTAACTGTGCTTATACATTATTACGTGTTCTGCTATATCACCAATTTATTTTATCATACAATGGTGCATAAAATGAAGGAAAAATTACCTAACTACACATCATTTATTATCATATTTTCTTATTTTTCCTACCATTTTAAAAGATATCAAAAATCCCATTTTTTTGCTCCCATCATTTCTTTTTCCGGATACATTAATTTGAAATCTCCTACCCATGATTTTCCTTCCTTTTTTCACTCCACAAATCTCTCTACAATAACTTTCATCAATATATTTTTGAATTTCTAATTTTTTCTCTTTCCTATTAGCGAATTTAATAGTATAACTCATTACATATATTCCCTTTCTTGTTCCACGTTACTGGGGGACATTTTTTTATTATATAGTCATAAGATTTATATCAAAAATTTTGAATTAAGTGAGCGTTTGATAATAGATTTTGTGTCATATTTTAAAAATCTATCGTAAAAAGAAAAAGTTTCAGTTTCACTTTTAAAAGTTTAAATTTTTTCCAAGTAGAAATGCATGTCCAAATAAAATTTCAAGCTTTAAAAATCACAATTTTAAAAACTCAAATTTTTAAGTTTCAAACTTCAAAATGTACGACAAACCAAAGCTTAATATCCATGGGTACGTTTTAAACCTTGACTATAGCTCATTAGAGACTTGCTCATTTGCAAGATTTCCAAAGAGTACATTTTTGAAAAATTACTAATGGAAAGTGACCATTCAACAATTTTTTATTATTAGCCTTTAAGGCAGGGAGTTACTCCTCCAACTGGGAATCCTCCAAAATTTCTTGTAAATCCTAACTCCCAAAAATAATGTTTATCTCTTCCTTATTTCACTCCACAAATCACTCCCCATTTTTAGTCACACAACCTTAGCAATTATTTTCTCATTCACGTTTAATATTTAAAATCAGTTTCTTAATTGTCAAAACTATTTCCACTTCAATTTAGGTACCTTTTTCATCATCGTTAACTCTCTGTTCTTTTTTTTTCCGCTTTTTTTGTTCTTGAAAATGCTGATACATAATTTAATCTTGGTATTACGCAGTTAAATTCTTCTAATATTCATCGTGCTTTTGATTCTGGTGGAATGTGATGGGCTTAGAAACAGATCAAAAAACTGCATGATCCGTTAATAATGAGGAATGTTAACACTGAGAACTCGAAGTCGAAGGTCAACATTGAGATCCATAATGATGAAGATTTTATTCAAAATAGATATATATAAAGAATCAATCCATTATTCATGAAGAATTTGAGACTGGAGAAGTCGAAGAAGGATGCATGTCCGAGTTTTAAATCTATCGTAGAAAAATCGTTCAAAAAAGAAAAGGAAAAAGTTGGATCTGTCATTACACGATCATCACTGTCAAAGACACAAATTTTCAATGTATCTCATTTATTTTGCTTTTTAAATTAGTCTTTATTAGTGTTATTACTGATTCGATAGATCACTGCTACAACCCTTTTTTGTTCTATGCATATGATACTTAATTTTCAATGTATTTAGTTTAGTTTGATAAAGCACTATGTATCAGATTAAGTATCTTGATACATAAATGTGTAAAAACTGATAATCTTATTGTATCAAATACATTAGTATCAACTACAAAATGATACATTTATAGATACACTTTATTTTAGCTTACATATACCCTTCTTTCACAACCTTATTGTATAAGATTCATTAATATCAAGTATAAAATAATACATTATATAAAAAATGTATCTTATCAACTTGAAATCTTCCACAATTGCATATTTATCTTTCAAGGCAAGCAATGTATCTTCAGTAAGAATCATAGACTGAATAAAGATACTCAGATGATTCAACAACCTATTAACATTAAAGAAATTAGTGATACATTCTATAAAACAATTATTTCTATGAATCATTCACAAGCAATCAAACAACTAACTTATACTTAATATCAGGTACAAAGTATAACTATAATCTGATACATATCTTCATTCTTGAATATTTTGATACTTTTACAACAAATTACATGTACAATGTATCATCTATAAAGTATAGTATTTCACAAACACAACAAGATACAAAAATAGTAAGGTATCATGCTAAATATTTGGTCATGATATAATAATTTAAATTAATACTACATGTATCACATAGTAATCTGTTGATCTCTAAGCAAACACTTTAAATGCAAAATTACTTATTTCATGTATCTAATTAATAGGAGTATAGTACTTATCAATTTATACAAGATACATAAATACTAATGTATCACGATTGTATAGTCATCTTGAAAACACAAACAAAAAATCAAATTAACAACACAATATATGTAATTCCATACCTCTAATTGTCAGATCTATTTTACTATGAAATTAAAGCTCTGATCTATTTTATACATTGGAAATCGAGGCTTATATTTTTTCCAGATTCTTGAATGTTAGATTTTTTTTTTCTTCAGATTCTTCACTGTCTCAACAAAATCAAAATATTCATGATGTATCTTCTAATTTTTTTTGATAATTTTGAATCAAAATTGAAAGGTTCTTCGGCGAATTGGGAGAAGAAATTTGAAATCTATCACTTATGTATCGTTAATAACTCACCTTGTTTTCCCATACTATTAAATGTAGTCATCATGTATTAGCTATTGTTTTCGACTTTTTTAATCTATTATGATTTGGGTAAGAATTGAAAGAAGAAAATATGAATTGTTTGAAGCTAGATGATTTGGAATAGAATTGAGAGAAGAAAATTTGAATTTTGAATTGAAGGTGGGGGGATTTGGAAGAAAACTGAAAGAAGAAAATTTTAATTTTGATTTGATTGAATCTTTTAAGATTTGGGAGACATTGAAATCAACTAGATTAGCTTAATTTGGGGAACTCACAATCAATTTTATTTTCTCTTTCCTTTAAAAGTGTAACTAAATTTGTTTTAATGTATCCAGCTTGTTTGCTATATATCCGGATAGCATTGATTTTGAGGGATTTTTGTAAATTGAAAAAAATAGGAATATAATTTAATTTAGGTCCTTATATTATGAGATTGATGTAAGTTATACTAAACTGAAATAGTAACATGATGTATTGGTTCATACAATGGTGCATACATGGTAAATGTAGTATTGGTATATTCATCGAATAAGCTAACTATCCTTTTATGTTAAGTGGTGTATACAATGATTTAGGTATTTAAAATGGTGTAGTTGTAATTGGTGTATACAGTGGTTTATATATGTAATATGGTGCAAATCTGATACATTCATCTGTAGTTTGATAGATTGTTGGGAATGTTAAGGTTGTGTTTGATGTCCACACAAGAGAAAATGATGATGTTCAAATTCACAACGTGAATGATATACCAATCAATGAATCTATTATTGATTCTCTTCATGATGATACCATTTATGAGAGTGCGATGGTAGATACAAGTAAGCATGTTTGTTTTTTGCTCATTAATCACCTATTAATATGCATATATAAACAATGTATAGTAAATTACTTTATACATTTGAAATAGGTCCTATTTCTGAAAAGTTGAAAACATCCTCACATGAGACACCAACATTCGTTGACTTTGATGAGCCACCTCTTAGGGAGTCACAACTTGTTGCTCTGGAGGCTGAAGAAACACACGTGACACCAATTGAACAAGTGAGTAAAAAGGCTCCTTAAAAGTATGCTCAATCACCGTACACTGATCTGATTGACTCTGGTGGTACATATGAAAATAGACCGGTCTATTTTTCAATTAAACACCCTTTTGTTAATTGCAATGATTTTGATGTCGATACGAACCTGATATAAACATTCAGTGGTACAATGACAAATTATTTAAGAAACGCGGTAGGTGAGTACACTATTATGAATTTACAATTTTAATATTACTTTGTTATTGAAATGAGTAAATTTTTCTTGTCATTTTTCCTAGGAAAGCCAGTGTTTTACCATAGCAAAGAATGTCTTCAAACCTCCTTTTAAGGTTGGAATTGAGAGAGTTGACTTGATGGATTGGTTTCACACCATGGTAGCTACAGGGCAAGCTTGGTCAAACTCGGTAATTCATTTATACACACAACTTACACTATTTATTGAATTTGTTATGCATTTTTTAGTTCTCATTAAAGACGTTAATGTTACGCATAAATACTATATTATTTACAACAAATAAATGTGATCATGTATTACTTGAGAAAAAAATGCAAGCATGGAACTGAAAGTCAAAAAAGAGTTACCACAACTGACTCTTATTTCATCCAATGGGTTAATCAAATACACAATGTCTGGGAGAAAAGCAAGAGAAACAACAACTTTATAACACCAGACCATAAAGTTGCTCAATACATTAGAGGATCCAAGATACTTTGTAATAACCCATGGGATAAAGTTGATTTGTTGCATTCCTGTCAATGTTTATGAGAAATTTCACCGGATTATGGTTGTATTCTCCATACACAGTAGGTGCCTTTATGTTTTTGATTCCTTAGAAACAGTGGGGTCTGCTCACAAAAAAATTGTTGAGTAAGTGGTGAAAAAAATTTCACACATTATTCCCTTATTTTTAATGAGTACTGGATTTTATGAAAAAAGAAATGACATTGACTGGAAGAATTCAGAAGAATATACAGACTATGCTTTTACTGATCCTTTGGCATACATGGTTCGTGATGACATTAAACAACAATTGGAAGGCACAAAGTAAGTAATTTTTGCTTATGTTAATATTTAGGTTTTGGTTAATTCTTATTAAATTATTTTAATATATTTTTAGTTTTTTTGTTGTGATTGTGGTTTATTCACTTGTTTATATGCTGAGAATTTTCGCCAAGGCAATAATGACATCACACCGACATATTTTGAATCAACATTATTTCGTACGGAATATGATGCCTTGCTTTGGAATTATGCCATGAAAAAAGTTAGATGATGGTGCAATTAGTGAAAGTGAAGTCAATGGAAAGGTGACAAGCAAGTTGGGTGGATCGAGTATTACGGAAGGTTGAGGAAAAAGTTGTCAAATGTTCAACCAGGTGTTCAAAAGGAAATTAGTCAGAAGACTGTGCTTGAACATTCAATTTAACTTTATGTTTTTGCTATGCAGTTTGGTTAACTGTTTATGTTACGTTTTTTGGTTAAATAATTGGTTAACCTTAAAGATACCATAATGTTTTTATTATAATAATAACTGTTTTATTGGTATTACTTACTTTCTACAGTTGGTTAATTATTTTTATGTCATTTGATATCAAATTAACAAAATGTTGTGCATAGTTTTATCATTGTACAACTTAAAATTTAGGTACTTAATTTTTGTTAATTGTTATACGTTTATGCTTCATAGAAAACATCGTAGTAAGGGGCTAACGATTGTTTCACCGTATATTAACCTTACTAAAAACTCAACATATACCATATAATATACAAACTAAGACACCATGTAGTATACCAATATGATATCATATACAACCTGTAACGACCAGGTTTCGTCGTTATAGAAAAACCAACGGGAAATTTTTTTTTGGGTCGAAAAACTTTTTCGTATGACTGGTAACAATCGGGTGAGCTAATAATGATTTTGATTTTATGAGTAGTTAGATAACTTATTAAGGAACCCGTATGACTTTACATAATTGAATTCGGGAGAGTAGAACTCCTGGAATCGATCTTAGCGTGAAGGTTATGTTCCGAGCGTCGTGGGTTAGAGGTGTGTTGTGAAATGGGGATTTTGGAATTCTTTAATTAGCTCACTGTCTCATGCAACCCACCTTGGCGGGGAATTCGGTCGCTCTGGCGTGGTCACTGTGGTGGGCCAGACGCGAGTTAAATTCGTTAATAAACCCCTAAATGACCTTATTTGGCAGTTATCGACTTTTAGAGATAAGGAACGACCCCATACGACTCCTACTTATTTTTCATCATCCTTGAGGCTAAAGGTAAGCTTTTCACTCCCTGAATCCATTTTTCGATCCGTAGAACGTAATAGAATGGGTGAATATTGATGGGGGAGGGTTTTGTTATAGATTCTATGGTGGAGACAACCCTAAATTGGATAATTGAGATCATGGGTTTGATCTAGGGTTCATAGAATTGTTAGTAATCCGGGTAATTAGTGATTATTTATTTATTCCCGTATTATATTGATTATTTGTAGACCAAGAACAAGCGGAACGAATTCGGAAAGGGAAAAATCAAGTTTCTTAGGGTTTCAAGCTTGTTCGAGGTAGGTGATGTTGCGATTCTATGATTGTGTGATGTATGCTTGTTGTTGCTTCATTATGATACCTGTATATGTATGAATGTTGCAATGTTGATCACACTTGTTGTAAATGAGATAGATGAATTATTATTGCCATGAAATCATGACTTAAATGTATGATCTTGAGGATATACTTGTGTTTGTGATTGTGGTGTGTTGAATGGATCGGTTGCCACATTTCAACATAACTAACTTGGATCGGTTGCCACGTTCTGGCAGAAAAATGGGATCGATTGCCACGTTCTGGCATAATTATGGGATCGGGTACCACATTCTGATATGCTAACTGTTTGGGTTTGGGTTTCATGAGAGAACCAATGATGTGATATAGTGAAACTGATCGTTGTTCGTAAATGTTGATATATATGCATGCTATTATATTGTTGTCTTGACTTGCTTATGTTGCACTTAGTGGGATAGCCGCGTGATTCTACCAATACACTGTGGTTGTGTACTGATACTGCACTTGCTCTTATATTTTTTGAGTACAGGGCATCTTGAAGCGACTACTGACAGACCTCGCTTAGGATATCAGTGATCATTCGAATTCAAGGGTTAGCCAATTCTTTCGGGCTGCCATTAGTTCTCTTTCGTCTATGTCCTCCATTTTCAGACTTAGACTTATGTTTTATTTAGTTGAATAATTCATTATATTGGGGTTGCATCCCTTCTTGTTTAGCCTTGGTTCATGTTAGATGTTTTGGTACATTGACTTCCAGGTTCTAGGTTATTCTTCCGCTTTGTTAGTTTATTATTGTTAGAATTTTGTTAGAGTTTATGGGAGCTCTATTTTTCTTTCCTTAGTATTTGACTTAAATGACTTTGTTATTGCTTTAGTTGCTTGGTTTTGGTTGTAGTAGTGGTTCTCCCACCGGAGTGTTAGTGTGGGTGCCAATCACGATGGTCTGTGTCGTGACAAAGTTGGTATCAGAGCCTAGGTTCGTTGATCTCGATGTACCAAAATGAGTCTAGTTGAGTCTCGCGGAACGGTACGGGGACGCCTTTACTTTTTTTTGAGAGGCTATAGGACTTTAGGAAATCTCTCTATTTTCTCTTGTCTCCTTTCGTGCTATAACTTGATTCTAATTGGTTTTTGTCATTTCAAATTGGTATCTAACTTCCTTCACTCTTCTCTCCGTAGATGGTTAATACTAAGTATAACGATGTCAGGCCCGTAGATCCCATCAATTCTCCAGCTGAGGAATCTGCAGCGAGAGGTCGCGGTCTAGGCATGGGTAGATGAAGAGCTACGGGTAGAGGCCGTGGAAGAGTCGCACCTGCTGGAAATGGAGCTCCTGTGAATGAGCCCCCCGTACAACATGAAGAGATAGATGAGGATGTTGATGTTGAGAATGTTGAGAATGTTGAGGAGGTTGGATAAGAGGAAGAGGTGCAGGTTGATACTATCGAATTTCAACCCATAGACTCTGTGTAAGCTCGACAGATCATGTCATTTTTGAAAGGGTTGGTTGGTCCTGGAGTGCTTTCTTCTGTTCAAGCAACTCAAGCTCATACTAATCCTCGTGTTACTAGCACTACTACGCCCAAGATGGGCGGGACTGGAGGTAATGATGCTTTCTTCCGCCATTTGTTGGGTTTTGTTATGACTGGTAATGAGCATGAAATATTAAATAAGTTTTTGAAGCTAAAACCTCCTGTGTTTCTGGGTTTTGAGAGTGAGGATGCGTATGAGTTCATCTTAGATTGCTATGAGAGGCTTCATATGTTGGGAATTGTTTATCAGCATGGGGTGGAGTTCGTGTTCTTTCATTTTCAAGGTGAGGCTAAGCAGTGGTGGAGAGCTTACATGGAATGCAGATCTTCTACTTTACCTTCACTTACTTGGACCTAATTTCATGCTCTGTTTCTAGAAAAGTATGTTCCTAGAACTTTGAGAGATTGTTAAAAAGACGAGTTTATGGCTTTGGAACAAGGTTGTATGTCTGTGGCTGCTTATGAGGCCAAGTTCCATGCTTTGTCTAGATATGATACTCAATTGGTTACTACAGAGGAGGAGATGATTCGTTTATTTATTAGAGGATTGAATTCTAAGTTGCAAGTATTATCTATTCATATGACTTCTGCAGGGAGGAGCTTTAATGAGGTAACAGACTATGTTAACAAAGTGGAGGGGGTGAGGCAAGACGGTCAAGCTAAGGCATTGGCAAAAAGGGCCAAGAATTCAGGTAACTTCCAAGGTTCTTATTCTAGAGGTTCAGGGTGGCCAACGCTTGCAGCCAAGCCAATTCAGTTCGCTATGCCTGCCTCTACAGGTAACTACTTGGGAACTTCATCTTATAATTTTCAGGATTGCCAGGGAGTCGCGTCTTCGACGGGTGGCAAACCATCTTTTGATTGTACTTAATACAATTGTGGAGAACCTGGGCATATGAGGAGAGATTGTCCCCATCCACGTGTGTTAAATGCCGCGCAACAGCCGTCTAGAGAAATGGTACCCACTGGGAATGGTAATAATGGTAGAGGACGTCCACAAGGTGGGCGAAGAGGTAATCAGTGCGGTCGTGGGGGTAAAGGAAATGGTAATGGTAAGGGGGTAGTGGTAACGCGCAACTAGGCATGGAAGTGGCTCGTCAAGATGATAGGGATCAATGTTATGCTTTTTCGGGCAAGAATGAGGCGGAGGGGTCCGACGTGGTGATCACAGGTACTATTCTTGTCTGTGACCAAATGGCTAATGTGTTATTTGATCCGGGTTCTACTTATTGATATGTATCCATGAGATTTGCCTCAGATTTTGATATGATTTGTGATATTCTTGATTCCCCTATTCGTGTTTCTACCCCGATTGGAGATTTAGTCGTAGCTACCCATGTCTATTGTGCTTGTCCTATTTTGTTTATGGGTTATCAGATTTGGGTTGATTTGATGATTTTGGATATGATTGACTTTGACATAATCTTAGGCATGACTTGGATGTTGCCCTATTATGCTGTGCTTAATTTTAATACTAAGTCTGTAACTCTAGAAATTTCGTGAAGGGAAAAATTAGAGTGGGAAGGAGTGTACAAGCCTAAGCAAGCTAAGATTATATCCTCCATTCGGGCTAGTAAATTAGTGGAGCAGGGTTGTTTGACTTATTTGGCTCATATTAGGGATGTTGAGATTGAGGCTCCATCCATTGAGTCTATTCCTGTGGTGTCTGAATTTACTGAAGTGTTTCCTAATGATTTGCTTGGTATGCCTCCGGATAGAGATATAGATTTTTGCATTAATTTAGAGCCTGGTACGATCCCCATTTCTATCACTCCATATCGCATGTGTAACGACCCGAGAGAACCCCCTAGCTGTTACATGCGTATTTGACCTCTCTAAGGTCTTATTCAAGCCTTAGCATTCATTCATCGCATAGATCATAAAAAATAGTAAGAATTAAAACTTTTATTCAATAAAACCATAAGACTTCAAGAGTCATCAACATTTGAAAACATCAATACGCAAGCGGAACTATTAAGTCTCTTTAGCCAATCTTAGACAAGAACTTAAAACGTACTAAGGGACACGACCCTTTACAATATGAAATGAAACTTAAGTGTCTATTACAATGACTAAGAAACTTCTAAACATAGTCC
>JAJOOR010031464.1:0-18065 GCA_036250505.1 Solanum acaule | reverse complement strand
CCACTCAATTTGACCCCCTAAACAAGAATATGAAGTCGGATTTTTGAAAAATGAAACGGATCTTTTTATATACAGCTAAACAAGTTTCCGATAACTTCTGAAGCACATTTTAAGAACTTTTTGATTCAAATTCAAATATAATCATTTCATTAAGTTCTCGACTCCAAACTCACATGTGAGGCTCTAGTTTCACTCTATCATTTTCCGGGTCGTTACAACAGTGGTGCAGTTCTGGTAGATTTTGCTACGACTGTTGTGTAGACAATCACTTTGCCCAAGAGTGTCCCACGATTAGTCAATGCTGAAGGCAGGGTCCGTAAGGTTAATAGGGTTTGTAGGTTCATGCACCAGGGCTCCAGTTCAGGGTACTAAGGAGGGGTCCCCTGGGTACTAGAGGTGGTCCTCAAGCAAGCAAATCGGGTGGTCGAGGTGGACACGACCATATGCAAGATTTTTCAGGAAGGCCATAGGCGAAGAGATTGGATGCTATTATCAAATGTACGATCTTTGTCTCCCATCAACCGACTTGCTTTATTTGATCCCAGGTCTACCTTTTCATAGGTGTCTACTTATTATGCTACGTGACTAGATTTGTTGTGTGAGCTGATGTATGTACCTATGGGTATATCTACCCCCGTAGGTTATTCTTTTGTAGTGGATTAAGCTTATAGAGTTTGTGTAGTGACCATCTTGGGTACGATACTTAGGTAGACCTTATTGTGTTAGATATGGTGGATTTTTACATAATTCTAGGCATGTATGTTGTCTCCCTATCATGCAGTCTTGGATTGTTTCTACAAGACCGTTACTTTATGCATGCCTACTATTTATCCTATTATATGGACCAGTTATGATATTCATTTCTGAGGGGTGTGATCTGTTTTATGAAGGCGCGATGGTTTGTTAAGAAGGGGTGTCTATCCTATCTTGCTTATGTCTGTGACACTTGTGCTAACACTCCTCCTTTGAATCAGTTCCTATGGTTAGAGAGTTTGCTGATGTATTTCCTACTGATCTATCAAGTCTTCCTCCTAACCGTGATACTTATTTTGGGATTGATGTTGAGTCGGGTATGTAGAGAGTTTACATTCCTCCTTACCGAATGGCTCCAGCTGAATTGAAGGATCTTAAGAAGCAGCTCCAAGACCTCTTAGGGAAGGGATTCATCAGATTGAGTGTATCTCCTTGGGCTGCTCCCGTCCTATTCGTGAAGACGAAGGATGGTACCTTGCAGATGTGCATTGACTACATGCAGCTGAATAAGGTGACCATGAAGAAAACGTATCCTATGTCTCATATTGATGATTTTTTCGACCAGCTTCATGGTGCAACAATATTCTCTGATATTTACTTGAGATCAACCTAGCACAAGTTAAAGATCAGGTCAACGGACATCTCTAAGACTGCCTTTAGGGCTTATTACAGCCATTGCGAGTTCTTAATTAGTCATGTATTTTTGGTTGACTAATTGCCTAGATTTATTTATGAAATAGATGAACCGTGTGTTCTAACCTTATTTTTACTCATTTGTGATAGTGTTCATCGATGATATCCTGGTCTACTTTGAGAGTAGGGTGCAACATGAGCAATATTTGAGGATTGTACTCCATACCTTGAGAGAGCAGCGATTGTATGCCAAATTTACTAAATGTGAGTTTTGGCTTGAGTCTTTAGAAATCTTGGGGAACGTAGTGTCCAAGACTGACATTATGGTGGATCTGATGAAGATTGAGGGAGGTCGTAGCTCGCCAAGCCTACTTCACCTACTGAGGTTTGTAGTTTTATTGGGTTAGAAGGCTAATACCAAAGAATTATGGAGGAGTTTCCTTCTATTGCAACACCCTTTACTAGATTAACTCACAAGGATGTTCCCTTTCTATGGTCCGATGAGTATGAGATGAGCTTCTTCAAGCTCAAAGACTTGTTGACATCAGTGTTGATTCTGCCTCAACCTTTTGAGGTCTAGAAGTTTACAATCTATGGTGATGCTTCTGGTGTGGGCCTAGGTTGTGTCTTAATGCGGCAGGGTAGGGTTATTGCTTATTCTTCCAGGCAGCTAAAGCTTCACGAGAGGAACTTCCCCACTCATGACCTGGAGATGGCAGCGTTAGTCTTTGCATTGAGGATTTAGTGGTACAATTTGTATGGAGTTATGCCATCATACTCTTCATTATATTTTCAGCCAGAGGGACATTAATCTAAGACAACTTATGTGGATGGAGTGACTGAAGGAATATGACATTCTATCCTTTATCACCCGAGCAAGGCTAATCTGGTAGCATATGCCTTGAGCTAGAGGGCAGTGAGTATGGGTAGTTTGTCTTTCTTAGCCGTGGAGTAACGACCCATGGCTTTGAACATTCAACCATTAGCCAATCAAATGTTTAGACTTGATATTTTTGAGTTGAGTGGAGGATAGAGCTTCCTTGATGGAGTAGATTCAAGCTTAATAGTTTAAGGATCTGCTGTTAATGATGATTCGATATATGGTTCTTAGTAGCGAGGCTAGGAAGGTGACCTTAGATCCAGAAGGAATCTTTAGGATTAAGGGTCGTATTAGTGTTCCTAGAGTTTGTGAGTTAGTTGGGAGGATTTCTTCAGGAACCCCATTCTTCAAGGTATTCTATTCATCCAGATGCTCCAAAGATATATCATGATTTGATGCAATATTACTGGTGGTATGGGATGAAGATGTACATTGCAACGTTTGTGTCTAGGTGCTAAATTGTTAGCATGTGAAGTATGAGCACCAGAGACTAAGTGGTTTGACTCAGTCGATACCCATTCTTGAGTTGAAGTAGGAGAGTATACCCATAGAATAGGTGATAGTCTTACCATGTTTATTATGAGGTTTTGATTCTATTTGGGTCATTGCTGATTGATTGAACAAGTCAGCTAACTTCTTACTGGTTCAAACTGGCTACACATTAGAGAGATTGACTTTGATCTACGTTAGAAAGATTTTCTATTTGCACAGGGTGCAAGTTTCTATCATTTCACAACGTGGTTCTCAATTCACTTTGCATTTCTTGAGGTCTATTCAAATGGAGTTTGGTACCTAGGTTGATCTTAGTACAACTTTTTACCCTCTGATCGATGGCCAGTCTGAGAGGACTATTTAGGTTTCGGAGGATATGCTACGAGTTTGTGTTATTGAATTCTAGTGCTAGTGGGATCGGTGTTTGGCTTTGGTGGAGTTTGCATATAATAATAGCTACTATTCAAGCATTCAAATGGCACCATTCGAGGCATTTATGGTAGGAGATGTCATTCTCTGGTGGGTTTGTTTGATGCTTTTAAGGTTAGACCGTGGGGCACCAGCTTATTGAGAGATTTATTGGATAGTGTTCGCGTGATCTCTGAGCGACTCCATAATGTTGAGAGTAGGCAGAAGAGCTATGCGGATCGATGTAACAACTCGAATTCAAAAAGGGTAGAAATTACAGATTGTGTAGAATCTGGTGCCAATACCGACGAAGCCACCTACAACCCATTGACTGACACACGGTCCGTAGGTCGGCTCGTGGTTGGCTAGTCTAGGTTCCTAAAATTTGTCAAGTTTCAGTACTTTCCTATGGTTCACAAAGATGGTCTATTGTCCAATTCATGAGTCGTAGGTGGGTCTCGTAGGTGAGTCCCAGACTTAGTGAAATTTTAGAGCCAAAAGTGGAGACCCACTACTGGGCATGTATGGCCTGTAGATGGACCCATGGACTATACATGGGTCTTCCGTTGGGAGCCCAAAAGTGAGGTTCTTTGCACTCGTCAATGATCAACCAGTACGGTCCGTTGTTTGACCAACAGACCGTAGGTCGGGTCATCGATGATATCAGCAATTATTTTAAGAGGGGCTTTTGGGTCTTTTATGTCATGACCTAAGGTAGACCCTTGGTGTAACATGGCGTATAGGACCCCGAGGCCCTACACAAGACGCTTAGCATACATATACAAGAAAATAGAAATTGATGAGGATTTAAATGACAATTCAGAGTTTTATAAAATGAAGCGGAAGTCTAAACAATGTCTCAAAGCCATCGAGTACAAAGAGTGATCAGGACGTAACCTGTACATCACATACAATCTCAAACGTAAAGACAATATGAAAAGAAATTTCGGTCCTCGAATCATGAGAACTCACCAATCTTCAAACTTTTACTAAGAGATCCCTAGCCACAGAAATCCAAATCTAGAGCGTTGGACCCTACATTGGGGGAAAATGTAGGCAAGAGTATGCGTTAGTACAAAAATGTACCATGTATGATAGCAATGCATAAAAATGTGAAATCATGCTAAAAGGGGACATTTTCTTGATATGCCATGACCAAGCTAAAACATGATATAAAAGAGTTAGAACACATAAGTCATAAAAACATGGTCAATGCAATCCAACACCTTTAATACATTCGCGAGATACTTCTTTAAGTAACCTTGATTCGTTAATGTGGGAGAATTACCTTTAATCGACATGTAAGACCATGTGAGCTATTAACATGGAATATGGTTTCTACCCCACACCAAAAAGAGGTGTTTTCACTTGCCAAGGTAAGAACCATGAACTTCTAGCTTACGTGGATCCACTAGCTAATGTCTATCTAGACAACCTATGTTGGCACGTAGTTTATGGGACATGGGTAATCGCCACTTGTCCACTTAGTGCTAAGCATACCTCCACGGAATATTCATTGTTCTTAATTTTCCTTAACATGCATGAGACATGGGTAATCGCCTCTTGTGTTTTGCATTAGAGGTCATGGATAATCAACTCTTGCCTCATCATTAGAATAAATCCTTATCTTTGATTCATTTTTGGTGAGAAGACCTCTCAACCTTAGAATCCTTTATGTGAGAAAACCTTTCACATTCATGGTTTCATGTGTATATGAGAAATCCTTTTCACAACACAACAATAATCATATTAATACTTCACTTTCAAATTATTCTTAAAACTTTTTCATTGATTTCATAAGAACATGCATATTTCCATAATTCACCTTTCATAGTTCAAAACCCACTTTAAATCATCAAAATATATAAAAGATAGTTTAAACATGGTTTCACGGGGATTCATCATAAAATCATGGAATTATATCAATTCATGCATAATAGTTCATAAAACAATCAATTATATCAATATTGAAAGGAACCCATGACATTGAAGAAAACCCTAACTTAATTGAGGATTTCTAACTTGATAAATTGAAGAATTTTAGGAATTCCATGGAGGAAAGGGGTCTATGGATGAAGACTATCATACCTTAATTCCAAAATCTTGACTTCAATGGTGGAATTGGAGACTTGACTTGAAAACCCTAGCTTTCTTCTTCAACTTCTACAGAGAGAAATAATGAGAGGATAACTTGTTCTTCTTCTGAGAATTTGAGAGAATGAATTATTTTAGAAGATCTTGGGGTTAAAACGTTTTTATAGGGCTTTTAATAAAAGGTAAAACAACATGGTATTAGGCTAAAATAATTAGGAAAAGACCCAAAATCCCCTCTCAAATAACTGCTGACCTCATCGATGACACGACCTACGGTCCATTGATCAACTCATGGACCGTCCTGGTTGGTCGTCGATGAGTTCAGAGACCCTTACTTTTGGGCTCCCAACAATGGCCCCATGTATGATTTGTGGGTCCACCGATGGGCCATACATGCCTAGTGGTGGTTCTTCGCTTTTGACTCTAAAATTCCACTATGTCATGGACTAACCTACGAAGCCTACCTATGACTCGTGCATTGGACGACTGACCTTTCATGTGAACCATTTAAAAAGTACTGGAACTTGACAATTTTGGAAAACCTTGGACTGCTATCCACGACGCGACCTATGGCGTGTGTGTCAGTCCACGAGCCTTGGGTGGCTCTGTCGGGATTGGCACCAAGTTTTGCAACAACTGGAATTTTCTCCCCTCTTCGAATCTAAGGTGTTACATTATCTCCCCCATAGGAACATTCTTCCTCAAATGATATTCAAGACATAATAAGGAGGGTAGGAACTTAATCTAACAACCCAACATGAATGCAATTACACAAATGCACATATCCGAGGAGGAAACATCAACTCCAAGCTAAAACATGTTCAAAGTATCATATCATGAGGTCTATATAAAACTATACTCAAATGCACACAAATATTTAGAAATCAATAAAGTGACTCATTTTCTCAAAATTTAGGCTTTTCATGAACATGCATAAATGAGGAAATCATGGGAATATCTAAGACACATGAAACCAAAAGAGTAAACCATGAGGAACTCAATACCTCAAGCTAGACTAGGGATAGAAGGAAAGAGATGAGGATAATGGGACATCATATCAGCCTCGGCCTCCCAAGTTGCACCCTCAACTAACTGATTCCTCCGAGGCACTTTCACCAAAGCAATTTCTTTGTTTCTCATCTTCTTAACTTGCTGGGCTAAGATCTCTACTGGAACTTCCTTATAAAAAAGATTCTCCGTAACTACCAAACCTTCTAAGGGAACTATATATGTTGGATTTCCAACACACTTCTTCACAAGGTGACATTGAAAACTGGATGCACCGATGCCAAGTCATTAGGCAAATCAAGTTCATAAGCAACTTTTCAAATTTGCTTCAAAATTTGATATGGGTCCACAGAGCGGGGATTAAGCTTCCCTTTCTTCCCAAATCTCATTACACCCTTCATGAATGAAATTTTCAAGTAGACCCAATCAGTTACCTCAAACTCAAGATCTCTCCTTCTAACATCGGCATAGGACTCTTGTCGACTTTGAGCCAATTTCAACCTTTCTCCAATAAGCCAAAATTTCTCCATAGCTTCATATACCAATTCGGGACCTATCAAAGCAACTTCACCCACTTCAAACCAACCAATAGGAGATCTACGCCTCCTACCAAATAAAGCCTCAAATGGAGCCATACCAATACTTGAGTGGTAGCTATTGTTATATGTAAACTCAATCAAAGGAACGTGATCATCCCAATTACCCTTGAATTCAATTACACATGCTCTCAATATATCTTCCAAGGTTTGGATAGTATGCTCAGCTTTCCCATCGATTTGCTGATGAATGGTCGTACTAAGCTTAACGCGAGTATCAAGACCCTTTTGGAAAGATTTCTAAAATTGAGAAGTGAATTGGGTACCACGATCAGAAATAATGGATAAGGGAACTCCATGCAACCCAACCATTTCCCTCAAATATAACTTGACATAGTCCTCCGCCGAATAAGAAACCTTGACGGGAATGAAATGAGCCAATTTCTTCATTTAATCTATAATAACCCAAATCGAATCATGTTGTCACTGGGGACGTGGTAAGCCAACAATAAAGTGCATATTCAAATCTTCCCATTCCAAGTAGGAATGCTAATGTATTGAGATAACCCTTTTGGCTTTTTGTGCTCAATTTTCCCTTTTTGATAATTAGGACACTTAGCCACTAATTCCACAGTATCCTTCTTCATCACATTCCACGAATAGATCTCCCGCAAGTAACGATACATCTTAGTGCCTCTCGGGTGAATAGAATATTAAGAACTATGGGCTTTAGACAAGATCTTCTCTCTCAATTCATCTACTTCGGGAACATACAAATGACCCTAATAACGAAGCAGACCATCCCCCCTTGGTAGAATGCCTCTACAGACTTTTTAAGCACCGCTTCCTTCAATTTCATCAAAGTCGGATCAAGACCTTGATTAGCTTTCACATCCGCCACAAAAGACAATTTTGAACCATCGTGAACCATAACACCACCTTTGGTAGAGTCAACTAACCGAACACCCAATCGGGCCAATCTGTGAATGTCTCGAACCAACTCCTTTGTATCATCCTCAATATGAGCAACACTACCCATAGATAACCGACTAAGAGCATCCACCACCACATTTTCTTTGTTTGGGTGATAGAAAACACTCATGGCATAATCCTTTAATAGGTCAACTCACCTTCTTTGGCGAATATTTAGATTTTTCTTCTTAAACCCATATTGCAATCTCTTGTAGTTGGTAAAAACATCTACATGAATAACATAAAAATAATGTCACCAAATCTTAAGATCAAACACAATTGCCGTTAACTCAAGGTCATGTGTAGGATAATTTTTTTCATGAATCTTAAGTTGCCTTGAGGCATAGGAAATACCCTTCCCATTTTGCATAAGGATACATCCTAACCCAGTTTTCGAGGCATCACAATAAACAACAAACCCATCGATTCCTTCTGGTAAAGTCAACAACGGAGCAGAAATAAGTCTATTCTTTAATTCTTGGAAACTCTTTTCATATGCTTTGGACCATATGGACTTAACCTTCTTTTGAATCAATGCCGTCAATGCAGAAGAAATCAAAGAAAACCCTTCAACAAACCTCCTATAGTAACCGGCTAAACCCAAGAAACTCCTAATGTCTGAAGGGGATAGAGGTCTAGGCCAACTCTTGACCGCATCCGTCTTCTTAGGATTTATCTCAATACCCTTATCGAATACATTATGACCACGAAAAGCCACAAATCTTAACCAAAACTCATATTTACTAAACTTTGCAAAGAGTTCTTGATCTTTGAGGACTTGCAACACAATCCTCAAATAATCAATATGTTGGATAAAGGTTTCATCCGACCGAGTATCTCTCCATGGGGTGCTCCAGTGTTGTTTGTTAGAAAGAAAGATGGTTCACTTTTCGTATGTGTATTGACTACCGACAATTCAACAAGGTTACCATTAAATGCCAGTTTTGGCTAAGGTCCGTGGATTTTGTTAGTCATATTATTTCTTGTAAGGGTATTAAGGTAGATCCTAAGAAGATGGATGCAGTTAAGAGTTGGCCTAGACCTCTATCCCCTTCAGATATTAGAAGTTTCTTGGGTTTGGTTGGTTACTATAGAAGGTTTGTTGAAGAATTTTCTTTGATTGCCTCTCCAGTACGACATTGACCCAAAAGAAGGCTAAGTTAGTATTGTCGGAAGCATGCGAGAAGAGTTTCCAAGATTGGTGAGTCCTTATGTTCCAAGGACCAAAACTTTAATTAGTATTGCCTTTACTTTTCAGTTTTCTATGTGATGTACGGGTTACGTCCTGATCACTCTTTGTACTAGACGGCTTTGAGACATTGTTTAGTTTTCCACTTCATTTTATAAAACTCTTATATTGGAAAATTGTCTTTTAACTTCTCTTGAATTTCTATTATCTTATATGATGTATGCTAAATGGCTTGTGTAGGGCCTCTCAGGGTTCTATACGTTATGTTACACCTAGGGTCTACCTTGGGAAGTGAAAATTAGAGGTTATAGTCTTTGGAGTTATGGTTGGTGAGTGTATGTTCCTACGGGTATCTCCCATGAAGTTCGTGATGAGATTTTGGACGAGGGGCAAGCTTAGTCCCATGTTTATCGGTCCTTTTGAGATTTTGAGGTAGGTAAGAGAGTTGTCTTATGAGATAGCCTTACCTCTAGGTCTTTCCAGTGTTCATCGTGTGTTTCATATCTCTATGTTCAAATTATATGTTCCTGATGAGTCTAATGTTCTTAAGGGAGAGTCAGTTCAACTTGATAAGACCTCGAGTGTTAAGGAGGAGCCTTTAGCCATTCTAGAAAAGTAGGTTAGCTAGTGCCAGTCTAAGGAGATCACGTCAATGACGGTTTAGTGGAGGCACCATCTAGTCGAGGAGGCTACTTTGGAGATTGATCTTGATATGCTGACTCGGTATCCTCAACTTTTCGAGCCTTCATGTATTGCCTTTGTCTTACTTTTACAGTTCTTTTAGTGGTATTTGTTTTGATGACCCTTAGGGTCATTTATGGATTTTATGCGTGCTTTTCCTACTTTGCCCCTTCTCATAGCTTTTTTATAGCTTTTTTTCTATTGTGTTTTAGGTGTCATGCTCCCGAAGTATTTGTATGAGTTTGGTGTGAATTTTGGAGTTTAAAGCTTAGTGCTTGAAAGAGTTGCCTTGAGTAAACATCCAGAGATTCAGACATCAGATCAGAATTCTATTAGTTCCATCAACTCCAGAAGGGTCATTTTGGTATAGTTTGATAATCTACTTGGGTTTTGAGGCTTTCGTTTGGAGTTGTTGCGATAAGGCATTTTAGCTTCTCAGTTTAGCCAAAAGTTTGAGTTGTATCAAATTACTTGGTAAACATGCTCAGAATCAAATTATGACAATATAGTTAGCTCCGTAAAACCAAGTTTGGTCTTGAATGACCTTTGTCTTGGTTCCTAAGGGTGTCGAGGTTAGTTTCTTTTAGCTTTTGGCATTTTGTTATGTTTCTTTGTGAATGTGTTAACTTTACTCATTATTTTGATGAAACGACGTCACATGGATGTTTCATCAATTTTATTGAGTTCAGAATGTTGTTTCCAAGTGGTTTGCACTTTTGGTTTACATTATTTGAACTCTAAATGAATTCTTGAGAGATTGTTCAATGTTTTTGGACACTTAGCCTTTTACTAAAATATTTTATATCTGGTGTGTCGGCTTAAAAGAACCCTTAAACACTTAAGTGATGTTGGCTTAAGCAACCAGGGGGGATACTTAAGAGAACAACATTTGAGGGGTGGGGGTCGCTTAAGCAACCAGCCCTTGGCTTTTACCAAGGCCTCTTAAGCGACTAAGGGGCCTCTTAAGAGACTTAGGGTCCGCTTAAGCGACTAAGGATCCACTTAAGAGAAGGGCGCCTCTTAGGCGGGGTTCGCTTAATCGTAACTTCCCATTAACAAAGAGATAATCTTCCACCTTTAAAGGACATAATAGTTGGTCATTAAAGCTTAATTTATCATTCAAAATGGGCACCACAAGTGAACATATGCAAACCCATGATCCGATATGAAACTAAGGTTTGTATAAATAACGACTAAAACTAACTGTTGCAGAAGCTGAATATAGAAGGCATATTAAATTCAAAACAGAAAACAGATAAGTGAAAAAAATATCCAAAAAACATAAGCCTCAAAATATTATATCTGAAAGCCTCTAACAAAATGACTTGTAGGGAAAGGTCCATGAGTAACTGTAATTGTTTGAAAACAAAAGAACTAATTAAGTTAGATAAGGGGTTGCCCTCGAAAGATAAGGACATACCAACACTACCGTGACATGATTGGAAATTGTACTAATCAGGAGCTTAATGCTGAGCTTTAGAAACTACATTATAAAAATAATATAGCACATGAAGGTATATGGTCAGTACTTTAAATTTATTGAGTGTTAGACATGTGCCCCAATTCGAGTAAACTAGATATATAAATCTTTGATGCTGAAATGAATAGAGAAGAAATACATGAAATGATGTGCCGACCATTCAAATAGACATTCAATTGATAAGTACATAACATAAATAACTTAATACAAGATCAATGAAATATTTTGAGACTCAATTATGGGACATACTAATAACCATCATACTCTATTAGAGCTTAATGGAGTCCAACTTGTACCCCAACTGAAAGAGTGCTTCATACCTTCCTAAGTGTATACAACTAGCTGACATGAATCAACTAATATGATGTTCAAAGGACTAAGTTGTCCTGCCATCACTGACGAGTAATCCTTTATTACCCACAGTGACACATAAGTTTGGGACATAAAGATTTCTACTAAAGGTCTTAGTCTAAACTGATGGTGAACCTTCATCCCTATGTCTTCTTGGTGCTATATAAAGTTGAATGTTCAATTGATCATGACGAATGCAATAGTTATGAAAAGAGTATGAAATTTAACAAACTAAGGTTCAAAGACATGAATTTTCCCTATTTTAAGGGCCCATGAGAATTACCATAGATGAATACTAAATTATAGGTTAAAACATATATTGATAGACTATTCATGAAGAAGAACTAAAATATGATGAACCTTGATCAAGCTCAAAGACATGTATTTCTCTCATACGCAGGTCCTCATACGTAGCTCCTTCTCTAAAAGGTGAGCAAGCGCTTTATGTAATTTATACTGTGGTCCATTTTTTGTTTTTGTATGGGACAACATTGACTGAAATCCTGTGAACCACCTAATCGCACCTGGACCATCTTTGCAGGCAGGGCAATGCCATTGTCTCTTAGGATCATTAATCATACTAATAGTTAATTTGTCAAAATATTTGAAGAATTTTTTGAACCAAAAACATTTTCTTCGCTCCTCATAATTCATTTCTTTTATATCTGGGTGCTCATCTAATTCATCATCAGTGAAAAAACCATCTTGATCGCGTTCATCATCAGAAAAATCCAATTCATTAGATGATCCAACATTGTTAAGCAAATTAATTTTTTTAATAGTTGGATGACCACAAGTACTATTCTTGTTTTCCAAATGTTCTGAAATGGGTTCTCAGGAATCCATGGAATCTTTTCAATACTATTTTTTTCATCCTGGTTCTCGGACCTTCTTGAAAAAACAAAGAAGTCATCATTTTGATCAGATTTAAGGCTTAAATCTAAAACACCAACATTTCTCTTATCAACTCCATATGTGTCGGGGATAGAATTATTCTTTGAAGATTTATTACAAAGCTTCCCAACCATTTTATTGTTGTTGAAACTCATATTTGTATGAACCAAGAAAATATTTGACTAGTCAAATGAAGAAGGAAAGTGAGAGTGGAACTTCTTTGTGTCACTACTTTGGATTTTATAACTTTTTGGGTGCTAGTGCAAAATATTAGTTCACAAGACCACAAATAGTAACACATTTATAAATTGAAAGCTAGTGTTTTGTCTACACTACATTTACATATTAGGAATACTTATTATATGCAAAAAGAAAAATATTATGTATAATTTATTATAAAGGACTACCAAAAAGGAAATATCCTTATTCTTAGTTGATTTTAATTTTTAGGTTAGATAAATAAATGGAAAATATTTTATGAAATAATTTCTATCCTTATTTAGTTTACCTTTTTAGGTTAGATAAATGAAAGGAAAAGAGTTTATTGAATCATCCATATCTTTATCTGATTAAATTTTTAAGGTTTGATAAATTAAAGGATCAGAGTTATTAAAATCATCCATATATTTATTTGATTACTCTTTAGATTAGATAAATGAAAGGATAAAAGTATATGAAATCTTTCATATCCTTATCTAATTAGTTTATGAAATTTTTCATAAGCTTAACTTATTTACCTTTTAAGGTTATATATATGAAAGGGTGAGAGCTTATAGAGTCATATGTAACATTAACTTATTTACCTTTTTAGGTAATATAAATGAAAGAAGAAGATTAAATGAGAAGTCTCATTGCATGTCAACTTCCATCAATTGAGAAACTTTTCATATTCTTTTCTACTTATGTATAAAGTTTAGTAAAATATTTTTTCTTCCTACCAAACACACCAAAATATCTTGAATGCCAATAATAAATATGGGTTAAAATAAGTTCTTATAAGTTATAGATCATATTAGTCTAGTGCTTCAATAATTCTTTAATTCTTTATCCTCATGAACACACAATGTGTATGTCGCATATAAAAATCTTTTCACTAAGACATTATATTTCATATATACTTTTGAAGTTCAAATATATATGATCATGGATGTAGTCATAGATATGATGTCAGATAACATTATTTTCACATATGCATCCTTTCAATTATGATTTTGTTAAGCATGGTCTCAGATATACAATTTCTTTTGAGAAATGTTTATTTATGATCTTTCACTACATTGTTCCTTATTTGATGTTTAGGTATTATTGAAAGATTCATTATAATCCCACTCACAACATATGATAGATATGAATTTATTTATTTAGTTTTGTTTATAAATACCCATTACCATCCCTAAACTTATCACATACTTATTGTCCACTATATTTTCGTTGTGATGTAGATACAAGTGATCATTCTCAATCTCAAGTATTGAGTAGTTATTCACAATTCAACAATTGTATGTTGAGTCCTAATCATATGGGGACATAGTTTATTTGTTTCTATCCTTATTTCTGACTTATATCACGACCCAATATATACCCTAGGAGTAACATGACGTATAGAATAATAAAAGTAAAGAATTTAGGGAAAGCATTTTATACATCAAAAGAGTTGACAAAGCGGATGTCTAACATAAATCCCAAAGTCATCTAATACATCATAAAAAGTGATTAGGATGTAACCCATGCATCACATACAAAGTTTGAAAACTAGAAATGACATAAGACTATGAAATGTCTGTTATTCTCTTCAGATCCTGTATTCAGATTAGCAAACCAGAAATAATAAAATATGAAAAGAAAAAGAAAAGAACTATCCAAGTCCACAGAACCCACTGTGTGTCCTTAAGAAATTTAATCCCCTCAAGTACCCGAGGTTGCAGATTAATTTCTTCCAAGATAAAATGGATTAACCATTAAAGAAGTAGCAATACCTCAAAATTCAATAATTTCAACGAACTCAAAATGACAGCAACGAATCACACATACAGATACGATCAATCGATTTTGTTTTGTAAGAAATGTATGTAAAAGAAGGGAAGAATTCGATGAAGAAAAATGAGAGAAAGCCTCTATATTTATAGCCAACAAAGGGTAAAGGTCAGAACTCTTTGGAAAGAAGACAACCTTTCAGAAAGGTCAGAACACTTTGGAAAAGGCACAACCTTTCAAATGCTCACAACCCTTTAGAAAGCACACAACCTTTCATAAAGGTCATAACCCTTCGGCATAGTCACAACCCTTCAGAAAGAGTCACAACCCTTCATTTCCTGTTCACACCTTTAAAACCCAACAATTCCGCACATGAATAGGGAATGACTGTTTTTAAAACATATGTATGAAAACTGTGTGATTCATGAGTAAGGATTGATTGCATCTGAATAAGTGGGTTTCCCTTTGAACTTTCCATAGTGAACATATATCGGATATACTCGATCAATCGGTAGATTTGATATCTTTAAACCATCGAGCTTTGGTGTATACCTAGACAACATAATTCCCACAATCAACCCTTGAACTATTTTTGGTTCTCATTGTTTTGTTCGTTTCAACCATGAACATGTCTTGGTTTATAAGTGCGTAGAGAACTTGCCTTACCAGACTCTCCTTGAAGCGACTTACACTTCACACTTACGTAGGTGATTTCTAAATGTGTTATCCTGTAGACACACTATTTGATATACCCTGTATCAAACTTAGAAACCATTAAAACGTCCTAATGCTTTTATCACTGTTACTGAACATTGTCTTATCATGAGAATGGACCATGAAAAAATATTTTGACAATGTTGAACCGTCATCAATGACTTTGTTTGATCTCCTTGAACCTAGATCTTGGGATCTCCAATTTTCTAGGTAGAGTTACCGCCACAATGACTTGTCCTCGGCCATAGTCCCATTCCCTTTGATAATCTATCAACTCCCTCTCTAGTTAGGCCTTTTGTAAGTGGATCCGACACATTATCATTTGACTTTACATAGGTAATTATGATAATTACACTAGAGAGTAGTTCTCTAATGATATTATGTCTACATTATATATGATGAGACTTTGCATTATACATCATGCTCCATGCCCTACCTATTGCAAATTAACTCTCACAGTGTATGCATGTTGGAGCTAAAGGTCTGGGCCAAAAATCTTTCAAAATTTTTTGGAGTCATTCAACTTCTTCACCGGCCTTATCTAGAGTGATAAACTCAGATTTCATAGTAGAGCGAGCGATATATTTCTGTTTGGAAGATTTCCAAGAGACTGCTCCTCCACCAAGAGTAAATATATATCCACTTATGGATTTTACTTCATTTGACCAGGCGATTCAATTTGCATCACTATATTCTTGCAATACTATTGAATATTAGTTATAATGCAAAGCAATAGTTTTAAGTATGTTTTAAATACTTCAAAATTCTTTTCATTGTCATCCAATAAGTTTGATTGAGATTACTCGTGAACCGACTCAATTTACTAATTGCACATGCTATATCTGATCGCGTACACTTCATGATATATATATATATATATATATATATATATATATCATACTTCTCAATACTCTAGCATAATCCAATTGTGAGTCACTTTTTCCTTCATTCTTTTGAAGTACAAATCTCACATTTATTGAAGTCTTGTCAATATTGAACTCCAAATACATGAACTTGTTATGGACATCTTCAATCACATCAGTAACTTCAATGTATTTCATATGGAAATTACTTTCTAGCATATGCTTAGTAGTATTTATGTCAGAAATGTCTCTTTTGATGATCAACATGTCATCAACATAAAAATAAATGACCTTGTGATTTGGAGTGTATTTAATGAAAAAAAGCATTTATCACATTCATTAATCTTGAATTCATTTGCCAACATAGTTTGGTCAAACTTCAAATGTCATTTTTTGAGCACTTGTTTTTAGTCCACAAAGTGACTTAACAAGTTTACAGATTTTCTTTTCTTTACTAGGAACCACAAAGCTCTCAGGTTGTTCCATGTAAATATCTTCCTCCAATTATCCATTTTTATAAATATATTTTCACATCCATTTTGATAAATTTGAAGGTCATATACCGCAACTAGCGCAATTAACATCTGAATTGATGTAATCCTAGTTAGTGGCTATTATGTGTCAAAATAATCAAGGCTTTCTTTTTGTCTAAAGCCTATGACAATAAGGCTTGTTTAGTATTTGTCAATTGTTTCATCAACTTTCATTTCCTTTTGTAGATCCACTTTGAACCCAAAGGTTTATTTCCTAGAGGAAGATCAACCAACTCTCAAGTACGGTTGCTCAAGATTGAATCTATCTTACTATTGACAACCACTTTCCAAAAAGAATGACTCCATAGAGGGCTAGCTTCTTCAAATTTATGAGACTCATTTTCAAGAAGAAATGTTACAAAATCAAACTCAAAGGAAGTAATTTGTCCATTGACATTTACTACACCTCTGAATCTCTTTATTAAGTACATTCTTCTTTAGTTCGTTCCAAGTCGTTCAAACCCTTCACTTAACTATCCGACAGTCCGGACATATGAACTATAAATTGACATGCTTTACTATTTGTAGCATATCCAATGAACATACAATCCACAGTCTTAGGTCCTATTTTGACCCGTTTGGGAATAGTTCCCTCATTTCCATTTCTCATATGGAATAGACTGTATTGGAAATTGTTAGATCACTATATTTCAAGAGTTATTGCTTGTATATACTTTAAGGGGTGACAAGCAGTTCTCTATCAGGATACAACAAACCCTAAACAAAAAAAAAAATTGTTGCTTCCTTTCTTAAAACAAATTTTTTTTGTTGCTCCCTTTACTAACAAACAAAACTTTTTGTTTCTCTCTTTCTGAACAAACAAACTTTTTGTTGTTCTCTTTTGCTATAATGATAGCAGCCCCACAAATTTTGTGGTAAACCTGAACTTATAAGTAGGACATTCAATATTTCCTTCAAAGTTTGATTTTTTTCTGTCAACAATTTCATTAGATTTAGGTGAGTATGTGCAGTAATTTGATGGATGATTCCATTTTCCAAATATATTTCTACAAAAGAAGATTCATATTCTCCACATCTGCCACTTCTAATCATGACAATCTTTTTATCCAAGTGATTTTCAACTTCAGTTTTATATTACCTATATGTTTCTATTGCTTCATTCTTACCATTCAGCAAATAGACATAATAATATATAGTGCAATTGTCAATAAAATTTATGAAACACTTTTTCCCACCAGGAGATGGTGTTCACTTTATATCACAAATGTCAGTGTGAATCAATTCTAAGGGATTAAAATTCCTTTCAAAATTTTTATAAGTATGCTTAAAATACTTAGATTCAACACATGCTTGACATTTTAATTTATTGCACTGGAAGTTAGGCAAAACTTCTATGTTGATCAATTTTTGCAAGGTTTTGTAATTGGCATGTCCCAAGCGTTCATGTCACAAACAATTTCATTCAAGCAAGTAAGAACAAATAGAAATACTGAGTTTGAAAAGACCTTCCGTGAGGTAACCTTTTCCTACAAATATTTTGTGGGTCTAACATAATACAAGAATGTCATTAAATTTCATATCTTGTACTTTCAAATTTAAATTAGATAGTAAGTCTAATTTTGTCTTTATTACAAGTAAGGGGGGGGGGG
>JAJOOR010031463.1:0-20882 GCA_036250505.1 Solanum acaule | reverse complement strand
AACATGCTAAGTTTTTTACTAGTATTTTTTCCATTTTTATTTCTTCTTTATGTTTTTCACATAGTTCTATAAACCATCGTTGTAAGAATTTTATTCTAGCTCCTAAGGTATCTGTTAATCCTGCTTCATTCCAACTTTTTATTATTTTTAAATTAAAAGGTTCTGTTAATTTTATAAATTATAATTTTCTTATTTTCTTACTTTCTTCTGTGCTATATGTTCCTTTATAATAGTATTCTCTAAATGCACAAGTTTCTCTAAAAAGGCATGATGCATGGTTTCCAACTAAATTTCCTTTTAAAAGCATGTTTTTGCATGGTTATCATACTTAGTACATTCTTGTACTAATTCCATTCTTCTTCATCTTTTTACACCAAGTGTAGGTGGTGATGGCTAAAGGACCTTTCCTAGAAGTGATGAGCTTGGCTTACCATTCTCAAGTTCGGGTGTGTCCTTAAAGATTCAAGGACTTTTATGTTAAAGAGTTTCCTTAAGTTCAATGTACTAGATAGTAGTTCTTTTGTATTGTAAGGGTTGTGTCCCTATTGTGTTGTAGTCGTGTTTTAAGATGGGTACCTTGAGACGTAGTATTCCGATTTTGTATTAATGGTTTAAATGAGGTGACTTTTTAAGTCTTGTGGTATATTATGAAAAGTTTTAAATTTTCTGCTATTTTTCTATGATAAATGCTATGACGAATGCTAAGGGCTTGTATAAGACCTCCCAGAGGTTGAATAGGCTGGTAACGACTAGGGGGTGCTCTCGGGTCATTACAATTACTGATTTTACATGATTCTAACTTGAATTCTTTAAGAATCCATGAGTTTCCCCACACCTAGCTATGACCCTTCTTTACATTAAGAATGTTGTTGCAACTTGGTTCAATTGATTGGGTGGGAGTTGATTATGATTTAATTACATGATTTTCGTATGATTCTACATATATTCTTGATTAACCTAAGATTCTAGGGTGAAATAGATATAGCATACGGTTATGTCATGGAAGAAGCAAATTGAGGGTTTAGATGTGACCTTCTAAAATGATGAACTTCTTGATGAATTGCCTTAGATTAGATCACCTAAACATGAATTGCTTATGAGTGAATCTTGTAGACATAAATGAACTTGATTAGGTCTTACATGATGAATCATGGTTGAGTAATATTGAGATTTAGTTTACTTGATGCTATATGACTATAATTGAGTAAGAATGAAGCATGTAGTTAGTCTACCTTGAGAATTAGGTTTACATGATGACCATGTGAGGTGTTGCTTGAGAGTAATGCTCATAATATGAAGATGAATTCGAAGGCTTTAAAGGTAAAAGCCAATAGGGATGAACTATGGATATTTATGCTTTAAGAAGAAATATATTATGTATGTTGATATGTATAAGGTACTATTGTTGAAGGACTTTACCCACATGACCTACAATATAAGTATATGGGCTTATACATGCAAATAATGAACTATTTGAGTTATGATTATGTACATGTCTATTCTGATGAATGTTAGATGCGTTGATTTACATGGTCTATGATCCTTGAATGCAATATATGTGACCTATGCATGATTGTGATATTATGTACATGCTTATGAACACTTTGATTGGGAAGTGTCTATGATGATAATGTTGTTATTGTGTCATTGCAAGGATAATCACACACACACACTCCATGCATAAACATGATTATGATGTAGCAATGGTGTTAATTGAAAGTATAGTTCTCATATGCACCTTTACACATTATTATGCATGATCATGATGATCCTATTGTGTTGATTGAAAGTCCATTCTCATGAAAACACATTATCTTGGTGTGAAAGGTTTACTCACATACTAATGATGATTCTAAGGTTGAAAGTCCATTCTCAGCTACTTGAATCTATGAGCTATTTTATGAGTTGGGTTGAACGAAGGGTGATATACTCCTTCAAACATGTAAACCCAATTCAAAGACTAAAACAAGTAATTTTGGGAAATAATGCTTAGCACCAAGTGGATACAAAAAGTGAGGTAGAGGCCCTTCTATCAATACAAGAGGTCGGGTCCTCTAAATTATTCTCATGAGATGGAAACTCCTCCGCCAATACAATAGGTCGGGTTTCTAGAAGCAATCTCCCAATCCTATAGCTATGTGCCCACATAGGTCTTTAGCTAGTGGATCCACCTAAAAGCTAATACATTTAGTTCTACCTTAGGAAAGTAGGACAACTTCTTTCGGTATGGGGTTACACAACACCGGATTCCATGTAGCTCACGTGGTCTATGTTGGTTAAGGCAATTTTCCCTCCATGAACAAGAAAGTTAGTTATGTGCTATGGTTCCTTAAAAGGGATACTTCGTATGAATGGTAGTATGGGATGCCATTCATACATGGCACAAGTAGACCTTGAGTGTTGCCATGGTGTGTTTCTCTTATTTTTATAAACTATGAACATGAAACATGAACTTTGACTAATGACTACTCAGGAAAATCTACTTAGTATGAGTGAGGGTATGGGACTTCACTCATACATGGCACAAGTAGACTTAGAGAGTAGTCATTGTGTGGTTCCATTACATTATGATGATTTATGTATTAATGCATGCTCCATTTGGATTGTTGTTATGATTGACTTTCCTTGACATGAACTAATGAATATGCATGTTTCCTTGTCTATGATTATGAACTATGAATGAGACTAATGTATGATAAGTATGAGCATGGTGACCTAAAGGTAGTACTTAGTGTAGATAGGGTTATGGGATCCTATCTATGCATGGCACAAGTATAAGTTAGGGTCACTTATGCGATGGTTCAATTATGATGAGGTGGTCTTAGTATTTGACTATGTATGTACAATATGCCTTATGAATGTTGATGTTTGCATTATGCCTATGATTGGAGACTATGTTTATGACTATGTTGTTATTCTTATGCTATGATGCACTATCTATGAGTGGTCTTATGAGTATGTTCTCCAACTATTTTCCATAGAGGATCTTTCAAATTGGCATATGCATGGTTTACAACCAAAATGTCCTTTTTAGCATACTTCAATGATTTTTATGCATGGCTACCATACTTGGAACATTTTTGTGCTAACCCATATTTCTACATTTTCTATAAGTGTAGGCTTTGGAGATATTGGATTCTATCCTCGTGGCTAGGACCTTAGTAGATCAAGAAGAAGAAGATTGGCGAGTCCTCATAGTAATCGAGGACTTGACCATATGTCCTTTATGCCTTTATGTTTATGTTTTAGACGTACGTAAGGGCTATGTCCCTAAGATTGTATTTCAAAAGTTTTATTCCAAGTATTATAGATGGTTTGAGACATAGTGCCACAGACTCTCTTTCATTTTATAAAAGACTTCGACCGTAAATAAAAGTTTTAAATTACGCACTATTTTCCTATGCTCTTATGTTCAAAATATGCTATGAGGCTTATATGAGGCCCTTTTGGGGTCGAGTATGCTGTGTTACGTCTAGGGGGTACCCCTGGGTCATGAGAATAACTTATGCTAAAACTTGAAATGGGTAATCTGATGATCTGATAATGAAACAATGTGCCAAGAGTGTGTGAGAAAAGTTGAATTTTAAGATAGTACGTGCCAATGTAGAACTTTCCCTATTGGTCCTGCTAAAATAATCTAGGCTAGAAGTTGGGAAGTGATCATAGGCCCTTGTTGAAATTAGGTCCACTAAAGCCTAAAATGATCCAACCAAAATGAAGTCAATGTTCCCTCTGATCCAAATATTTGAGCCTAACATAGACCATTTCTTTCAATTCACGTAACTCACCTTCCCTAAAACAATTGTTTTGGCCCCGGTCCCTTTTTGGACATGTGCACCTTGACTTAGGCCAAAAGTCTAAGTTGAGGGCGGCTAATGTTAAAATTTTCATTGATCTTGGCCCTGGTCCGACATCAGATATTGTGCACCTCAACTAATGAAAAATCAATAAGTTGAGGGTGGCTAAGAAAGAGGAAACGAAAATATAAAAAGGGTATGGAAAGAGTTTTGTGTTGAAGAGACAAAAAGAAAATGTAATGACTCGGAAAACTAGTAGGTAATACTAGATCCTAACGAGTGTGTTGTTGAGTTCCCGAGTTTAGTTTGAGGGGTTAAACATCAAGGTACGACTCCCCAAGGACCAACCAAGGGTCCGTGAGAAGGACCCTAAAGTCTAACCCATAAAGCTGCTAAAAACAAAAAGCTGTCAAAACGTTTCATGACCTACAGATGGGACCTATGCCTCGTAGGTCCATCCACGCCATGTGGGAGTGGTCTATACGTCAAGGGCCCCAAATGGTGACTTTTTGACCCAAACCACGGACCTGCAGGGCAGGGCGTGAGCCCACCTACGGTTTGTAGGTCAGGGGAGTAGGTCCCCACTGAATCTATCAAATTCGAGCAAGTTGGGGGCAAAGTGGTAAATTCCTAGGGTGGTTAGAATATTTTGGGGACAGTTTATATTGATTATTTAGAGTTATTAAAGGCTTTTTAAACTATTGAACACCTTTTACAACTCATTATTCCCCAAACTCAAAAATAGAAACTACCTCTTCTTCAAATAATTCTCTCTCTAGAAACCACCATTGGAGAAAAAGAAGTCAAGGTTTGGGATTTCATCCTTTTCTCTTCAATTTAGTGGAGTTTCTTCAATCAAGGTGTGGTAGTTTTCATCATTGGTTAGTTTCCACCCAAGGAGCCCCTTCAAAAGATCATTTTAAAGTTTCCGAAATTCCCCCAAAACCTAGGGTTTCAATCTAAGTCATGGATTCAACTTCAAAATATTTTCAATGATTATTTTATGTTGAATTATGAATGAATTGAGGAATTAATGTTGATTTATGATTGAAATTCCCCTATGAACTTATGATTCCCCCAAAATACTAGATTGTAAATTTGTGATTTTGGGATTGATTGATTATGAAAGCATGTGAAGAGATTAAGTCTATATTGATTTAGTTTATTGAATTATGTCATTATTCATGCCTAAATTTTAGTATTATAGGTTTGTTGGTGAATTGTGATTCATGGCCTTGAATGGCAATTTATGAAGGTTGATGTATGATTATGATGCTTATGTTTATGTATTGTGATTTCAATAAAAGTAATGTGATTATGGTTATAATTCAATGGTGGTGGTTTTGAAAGGTTATTCTCACTATACACACTCACACACTCATAAATGAAGAATGAATGAAGTTTCTATGATTTAGTTAATGATGATGTATTGATTGAAAGGCTATTCTCAATTGTACTATAATGAATGATAATGACGTGTTGTGAAAGGTTTCTCGCACAGTATGGGGATTATTAGTTGAAAGGATGTTCTCACCTTTGAATCTATGAGCTATCTTATGAATGAATGTTGAGTTTGATATGGATACTCATCCATGAGTTGAGGCGGGGTATCTAGTAACAATCACTTATCCCATAATAATGAGCTAAATTAATGAATTTTAAGTACTTCGTGGGGAATAATACTAAGCACCGAGTGGATATGAATTGAGATGGATGATCATCTGTGAGTTGAGGCGGGGTATCTAGTAGCAATCTCTTGAGATGGATGCTCATCCGTGAGTTAAGGCGGGGTATCTAGTAGCAATCTCCCTATCCCATAACTATGTGCCCACACTGGTTATTAGCTAGTGGATCCACCTAAGCTAAAAAGTAATTGTCCTACCTTAGGCAAGTAGGAATCCCTTATCCGGTCTGGGTAACACCGGGATTCCATAAAGTTGCTTACATGGTCTATGTCAGTTAAGGCTTATCCCCATAAATAATGATAATGAACTATGGCTTCTCAAGAATGCACTACTTAGTGTGGGTGGGGTATGGGACTTCATCCATGCATTGCACAAGTAGGCTTTGAGAGTAGTCATTGTGTGTTCCTTTATGTTGTAATGTTGTAGGATTAAGGATATGAATTAGGTAGTATGGGTACTCAAGAAATTCTATGAAGTGTCGGTGGTATTATGGGATGTCATCCATGCATTGCATGAGTAGGCTTTGAGAGGACTACGGTGTGATTCTCCAATGTTTTAATGTCTAATGTATGAATATGCTCTTAAGGAAGTTAATGAAGAATGTTGACTTAAATGCTTAATGTAATGATGCATGTTTTACTTGGATTTTATTATGAGTTACTTTCCTTGTCATGACTTATGAAATGTATGTGTCCTTTATGTATGATTATTGACTAAAGATGAGTATTAGTAATTGTAAGTTCATCTAAGGTGGCCTCAAAGTGGTACTTAGTAGGAGTAGTAGTATGGGATGCTATTCTTACGTTGCACAAGTATAGCATAGGGTTACTTAAGGTGAAACTACTAATGTGTTGTAATGGCTTATATGTTGAATATGTTGTATCTTATGCCTTTTGTACTAAAGTTCATGATGATTTCTCAAATTTGCATATTGTATGGTTTTCAACCAAAACGTCCTTTTAAGCATGATTTTTGCATGGCTATCATACTTAGTATATTTTTGTGTGCTAACCTATATTTCTTCTATTTTTCTACAAAGTGTAGGTTCCGGCAAGTCAGTTGATTTCTTCTAGTGCAAGCTTGAGTTGAATATCCATCAAGTTTGTGGTATGTCCTCATGGATCCAAGGACAAGTGCTTTATAGTCATTTCATTTCTTCAATGTACGGGACATTTACAAGATTTTCTATCGTAAGGATTGTGGCCCCAGTTTTGATTCAAATGTTTAGATAGCCATGTGAGACAAGTAGACTTCCGCTATTTTAAATGATGTTTTCGATTGTATGGATTTAAAGAAAAGTTTTAAATTCCACACTATCTTCCTATGCTTTTATGTTATGAATGCTATGAGTCTTGTACACCATGTCACGTCCAGGATGTAGGCTCGGGTCATGACAGAAAAGATAGAAGAGGATGTGACTTTGTGCAAAAGAAGCAAAAAGATGATAAATAAAAGTGTTGAAAGAAATAAGGAAAAAACAAAGTGAAAGAAAAAGAAGAAAGTGAAAAATAAGAGCCACAAAGTAAAAATCACATCCATGTTGAAAATAGTCGAGGGAAAGAAAGTAAAGTGAAAGGATGTCAAAAATAGGTTGAGAAGAGAGGTAAAAAAAAAATGTAATGTCAAGGAGGGCAGAAAGTCACTAAAAAGTGCCCAAATGTACCACACCTAACCCTGAGCCTACGTTACAAGATGAGAAAGTCTTATAGTGATCCTAGTAACTAGTTTGGAGAGTCTTGGTAATGAAAATAAGGGAAAGCTGGTATTGAGCACTAACTGTACTTGAAGTCACTTCTGAGCGTGAGTGTTGAATGAATCCTAAAACTCAAAATTAGTATCTTCTATGTGAAAAGTATTTCATTTGAAGTGAGGGCACTAGTTACATTGTCGGAAAGTTGGTACCTTGGTGATTGTCAAAAGTGTATGTTCTGGTGTCTGTTGGTCGATCTTTGTAATATATTGATCCGCATGAGTTAGCTTGTTGAGTCTAATAAAAAGGATTTGCACTAAGAAGATGGAATGGGATGAAATAGACATGTGATTGCTGAGTTTGTATATCTGATGCTACACAAGTGTCGTTTAGAGTGTTAGTGTGTCACTTAAGGACAAACAACATGTTTAAGTTGAGGGTGTTTATATACCGTGAATTTACGGTATTTTTGATACATTTCATTTAAGAGTTGTGTGTGTCTAGGGCTTTTTTGTATTAGAAATAATGGTTTTTGTTATGTTTGCAGGAAATAGGCTTTGGCACGGTTAAGTGAGATGACAACTGAAAATCTACAGAAGTGGCCACCCACGGAAGGACCTACGGACCGTAGGTCCTTTGATGGTATGTCGATGGGTAGGCGTAGATGGGAGCATCAGTAAAGTCTAACCAAGTGTGGAACTACGAAGTGATCCACAAACCATAGGTCGACCTACGGGCTGCCCTGCACATCCGTAGCAGGTATTTAGAGTGTTGAAGTTTGAGTACCTGATGAAAATCCTAAGTGTGCAACCACGGAAGAGGACTCACTACCGTAGATCAACCTACGGTCCATCCTACACATCCGTCATTGATGAACTGGGAGTTGAAGGTTCCAACATCTGTGGAAAAGTTCAAAGTGTTGACCAACGGAGGGGACCTACGGACCATAGGTTGACCCAAAGTTCGTAGGTCAAGTTGTCGTTCAAAGCCGCATCCTAGAAGTTTATTTCCTTATTTTGTTTCCTTTTTGTTTAGGACATGCTTTCTATAAATAGGATATGTAAACCTCGTTTTTGGGGGTTAGACATTATTGTATACTTTTAAGCATGAGTAGTTGAATCCACATCTAGGGTTGTGGGAACCATAAGCAATTAACAATGTATGAATAATAACTAAGTAATTCTTGAATAGTGTGACGCATGCATTGGTAATTCTTTTGCTTAAAAGTCTTTTTAACGAGTGCACGCGTTAGAACTCACCTTGTTTCTACTTGACGGACCGAGGAGTTAGTTAATAAGAAAATAATTATCAACACAGATTTAGTGTGGTACTATCTAATAGGCTAATGTGAATTGGTACGAGGGTGAAAACTAAGCCATACATTGATGTGATGTCTAATCTGAGGTAAAGGTAAGGGTTAGTAAAGTATACACACGTAGCCGGATCATGGTGCGGAGTGAAATTCCCTACATGGAGGACCAATCATTGAGGGATACCTATCTTACCAACTTTGCATGTAAAACACTAGGAAATGATTACTATTATTAGCATTACCGCTTTAAGAGCTTATGGGGAACACATACACCCTAGTTTCTTTCTCATACTGATAACTTGAAGTTTGAATCTTGCTCACTTGTTACTTAAAATCCCCCCCCCCCCCCCTTTATTTACATGGCTCGGAAATAAGTTCAATAAACGAATATAATAGTAAGTTAAGCTTAAGTCTAAACCATATTCCTCGTGGGATAGACCCAACCTACAAATTGGGTTCTTTATTTGACACGATAGCTTATACTTCTTTAGGGAGGTGTAATTTGAGAGAATCAAGTGACAAACTTAGAAACAATAGGCTAAAGACAGAATGGAGTAGCACCTGTATCGACGAACAACTGGGGATACTTGTCTTGCATGTCCTTATCGGTTTCCCAAGTAGCTTCCTCAACTGGACGATGCTTTCATTGCACTTTCACAGATTTAATCTCCTTGGTCCTCAGTTTTCGGACATCACGATCAAGAATTTCAATTGATTCCTCCTCATACTGAAGGTCTTTGTCTAATAAAACTGAGTTCCATTTTATGATGTAATCCCCATCACCATGATATCTTATCAACATGGACACATGAAATACCGGATGAACTCCCGATAGATTAGGAGGTAAAGCCAATCTAGCCCTACACATTTAAGAACCTCAAGGGGACCAATGTATCGCGGACTTAGCTTGCCCTACTTTCCAAATATCATCACCCCTTTCATGGGTGATACCTTAAGAAGAACATTCTCACTAGTCTAATATGCCATGTATCTTACCTTATGGTCTGCATACTTCTTCTGTCTACTCTGGGCTGCTAAAAGTTTAGCTTGAATACTCCTCACCTTATCTTGAGCATCCTTCACTATATCAACCCCCAGAAGTTTCACATCTCCAGCCTCGAACCTCCCTATGGGTGATCTGCAACCCCTCCCATAAAGTGCCTCAAATGGTGCCATATTTATGCTGGATTGAACTATTATTATAGGAGAACTCACATAAAGGTAAAAACTTATCCCAATGCCCTCCAAAATCAATCACACATGCCCTTAACATGTCTTCTAACACTTGAATAGTCCTCTCTGACTATCCGTCCGTCTGTGGATGGAAAACTGTACTAAAAGTGAGTTGTGTGCCTAATTCATCATGTAAATTCCTCTAAAACTTGGAGGTAAACTGCGTACCACAGTCTGAGATGAGAGACAAGGGCACCCCATGCAACCTCACTATCTCTTTCACATACACCTTAGCAAATTGTTCAACATTATATTCTATTTTTACCGGAATAAAGTGATCTGACTTAGTCAATCTGTCAACCACTACCCAAATAGAATCAAACTTCCTCAAAGTCTTGCGAAGACCAACCACGAAATCCATGGCTATTCTTTCCCACTTCCATTCTGGAATTGGCATTCTTCGAAGCAACCCTGTAGGCCTTTGATGTTCATACTTAGCTTGTTAGCAATTTCGAAACTTAGCCACAAACTCCGCTATGTCCTTCTTCATGCCCGGCCACCAATAAATTGGTTTGAAATCTCGGTACAGCTTGGTCACACCTAGATGAATGTAATATCGTGAACCATAGGATTCATTCAACAATTTCTGGATCAAGTCATCAACTCGAGGTACACAAATCCTGTTTTAAAAATTGAGCATACCTTCCGCATCAAGAGTGGCCTCTTGTGCCTTACCAATAGCAGTCTTCTTCTTAAGCTCATTCAAATTTTAATCCTTAAACTGTTTGGCCTGGATCTTCTCAATGAATGTGGCCCTAACCTCAATGCTAGCTAACACCCCACCTTTTTCTGAGATGCCCAACTGCATGAATTTATACTCCAAGGTCTGGATTTCCTTAGCAAAAGGTCGCTTAGTTGCACCAAGAAAGACAAACTACCCATACTCACCGTTTTTCAACTTAGTGCGTCCGCCACTACATTAGCCTTACACGAATGATATTGGATGGTCACATCATATTCCTTGAGTAACTCCATCCACCTTCGCTGTCTCAAATTCAGATATTTTTGGATGAAAATGTGCTGCAAGCTACAATGATTAGTAAGCACTTCACAATTGACACCACAGAGGTAATGCCGCCAGATCTTAAGAGAAAGCACTACTACTGCCAACTCCAAATCATGTGTTGGATAATTCCTCTCATGCACCTTAAACAGTCGCGATGCATAAGCTATAACATTCTTATCCCTCATTAACACAATACCCAAACCCGAATGACAAGCATTACAATAAACAATAAAATCTTTACCTTCCATCGGTAGTGCTAGGATATGTGCAGTGGTCAAGAGAGTCTTGAGCTTTTGAAAGTTGTCGTCACATTTTTCAGTCCATTCAAATGGTATCTCATTTTTGGTCAAATTTATCAAGTGAGTGGCAACAGAAGCAAAGTTCTTCACAAATCGACAATAGTAGCTAGCGAGCCCCATAAAACTCCAAACTTCCGTCACAGAGCTAGGACAAACCTAATTCTTAACCACCTCAATCTTTTGGGAATCTACCATTATCCCTTCTTTTGAAACAACATTCCCCAAAAAATGTAACTGAAGTCAACCAAAACTCACACTTAGAAAATTTCGCATATAACCTTTGTTTCCCAAGAACACCCAAAACAATATGAAGATGGTCGACATGCTTTTCCTCACTTTTTGAATAGACCAAAATGTCGTCAATAAAGACTATAACAAACGAATCAAGAAATGTCTTGAACACCCTATTCATTAAACTCATAAAAGTTGCGGGCGCATTAGTCAACCCAAACAACATAACTAGAAACTCGTAGTGCCCATAACGAGTTCTAAATTCCATCTTGGGCACATCCCCATGCCTAATCTTTAATTGATGGTAACCAGACATTAGATCAATCTTAGAGAAAACTGATGCACCTTGCATTTGGTCAAAAAGATCATTTATTCGAGGCAATGTGTACTTGTTTCAAATGGTGACCCTATTCAATTACCGGTAATCTATACACATCCTCATACTACAATCCTTTTTCTTAACAAATAAGACTGGAGCAACCCAAGGGGAAGCACTAGGATGAATAAATCCTTTAACAATAAGTTCTTGGATTTGAGCCTTAAGCTCTCTTAGTATTGTCGGAGCCATGCGATATGGAGGGATAGAAATGGGGCGGGTACCAGGTTCCAACTCAATGTAGAAATCTATATCTCTATCTGGAGGCATACCAAACAAATCAGTTGGAAACACTTCTCTAAATTTTGACACCACAGGAATAGACTCAATAGAAGGAGACTCAACATCAACATCCCGAATATGAGCCAATTAAGCTAAACAAACCTGCCCTACTAATGTCCTAGCCCAAATGGATGATATGATCTTAGCATGCTTAGCCTTGTTGATGAGTCCATAATTTGGACTCATTTAGGGTTATATTTTAATAGAATTAGTGTCCTCAAATGCATATTTTGTCTCAATAACTGATGTAAACCATTAAGTTTCAGGAATTTGGATTGAGAGACAAAGCTTGGACGGTATCATACCCACTTGATGGAAACACTTTTTGGTATTGATTTCTATCTATTTTTCATGTGTAGCTAAAACCCTAATTCTTTGGGTGTGATTTTGCGAATATGGGTTAAATTTACTGTGGGGTGTTGTTTATTGTTGGTATATTAGCTGTTTAAATGTGATTTCATATAGTAGTTGTGTTTGAACTGAATGAGATTGTAGTTACAAATACGATTTCAGCTTAGTGTTTTTGGCTTACTCAAGAGAGAGGTTTTAAAACTAAGACTACTAAATTGATACCCGGTAGTTATTGGGTCATCGTGGGTTTAGCTCGAGAGAGTGAATCCTAGGCCCTCTCCCACACTTTTAGCTCGAGTGAGTAAATGGGCTAAGGTGGAGGTTGTGCTTAAAAGTGGCACCTCGGTGTTCGAGAGAAATCGAGTAGATTTGGGGTAAGTTGCTCGAGAGAGAATTAACCCCCACTAAAGACTAGCCTAGTTTAAAATATTCAACGATGAACTATCAATAGCATTTACCCGATAGTGTCTTTTATCCCATATTCCTATCACATCCCAAGAATCCTGTCTCCCTATCTCGTGTTCTTACATTTTTGTCATTTTTTTTATTAGTTAATACAAACCCGCCATTGATAATTGACTCTTGAGTCACCCCTTAGATTTAGTATGTTTGTATTCGATAATGTTTATAGTTATGACTGATGAGAACTAAATTTTATTTTTCATTCCGCTTCGATATCACCTGGTAGAAATTAATCCTTAAACTTCAGAACTTCTTGTTCTTCGTAGCTGTATGATTAATGGCTTAGCTGTTAGCTGTCTAAAAGCTACGATATTTGATTTCGCCGGAAACGAATCCCTCGCTTTGATAAGAAATATCTGAGTAAACAACCTTTGAGCTCTATTAATTCTCGAAACCACTCCCTGTTGGAACGATCCCAACCCTTGGTTGGGTTATATCATTACACACGATCGTTGTCACTTGAACCGAATTAGTGTCCTGATACATGAAGTCAAAATGGCGCCACTGCTGAGTAGTGGTGTTATTTGCGAATTTGTAGTTAAGCAGGATTTTCGTTCTTGTTAGTTGTAGTTTACTTACTTAATTTTTAGTTTAGTTTTGTTTGTTTGTGTGACTATTTCAGGAAAAATGAGTGAGAATGAAAGTTATGGGTATCAAACGGATCACCCTCCTCTTAAATTGTTGAACCTTAGGGACAATCTTTTGACATTCAGGTAAGTAGGGGGTGTAACCATCCAAGAGATGTGGCTGAAATTCCAGGCCACCTACACCCATGCTCAAATCATGGGATGTCTGATAAAGTGCTACTAGAGTTCTTCTATAGGGATCTTGGACCCAAAAATAGAAGTACCGCTGACCAACTTTTCGATGGTTACTTGCTACAACACCCCTATGAAACAGTAGCCAAACTCCTCGACGGCATGGTTAAGATTAACGAGGAAACGAAGAGAAAACAAGAGTGGGCTACAATGTTAACTCAACTGAATTTCTTAACCAAGAAAGTCATGGAGTTGGAAGAGCAGTCCATGAAAAAGGACAAGCACTTTCCCCTTCACAAGTGCGAAAAGGGAAAGAAGCAGGAAAGTGGGCAAAATGAAGAAGTCCTCTCACTCATTCAACACAAAAATAAAAGAACAAGATAAGGTGTTAAAAGAGATAAAAGAGAACATCAAAATGCTTAATCAAACGGAAACTTCCAATTCCATGATTAATTAGCTATAGGATGGCAAGATAAACCAACTGATAGGACGTCTCTTTTAACAGAGCAACAAAGAGTCGCCTAATGATACCATATCTGACTCCAAAGACAAGGATTAGGTGTTAACTTGCATCATGCCACGACGTTAACTAAGGCGATGTTTGGGAGGCAACCCAAAACCTTTTATTGATTTAATTTTTGCTTTATATATAATGGTGTGTTGATTGTGCAGGTTTGAGTGTGGAAAGTGTTCGGAAAGTGCAGGTTGGTGAACGAATGTTCCAGTTGGTGCATCGCCGAAGAGGTCAGTGCACTTGATTTAATCCACCATTTGGCTCAAGCACAATTTTAATTTATAGCCTATAAAACCTGGCGAGCCCAAGAGAAACTTGGCGATTTGCCGACTAAGTCGGCGATTCCGATGTTGTCCGCTGTTTGAACCCCCAAGCAACTAAAGGTCACGTAAAAGTCAGTGGGGTTATTGACCACTCGGTGTGTTGCCGAGTGGATCAATAAATGCGACTAACGTCGTCGAACAGACGCGAACTGGACGTTTATTAAGGGCCAAATGTTTTAAAGTTTCAAACTCTTCACTTTCGCTCGCTTTCAAACTTCGCAAACTCACACCAAGTTAGTATTTTCAATATTTTTATATTCCATAAGTATTTTGTTGTTGATTAGTGCTCGAAATTGTGATTTCATTGCCGCCTAGCATTTCAAAGTACTTTAATCGGCACAAAGGTTGGTTTTCCGAACTCAGAGATTACTTTAAAAAATTTGGTACTCATTTGCAATGATCATATCATACTGTCGTGGGTTGGGCCTCTCTAATAGGATTAGAATGCATAAATGCCAGTTTTAATTTGATAATCTTGCCCGTATTATTTTGATCATCGAATGCCCATATTTTTGTGCCTTAAATTAAGTTAAATTTTGTGGGGGTGTACTTACATGTTGGTTATATTTGTTGGGTGAAGTCTGAGTAACCCGTATTTATGCTAAATAGCGTAAATTGCACACATTCTTAAGGGCAAAAGTCATCAAATGGCCAAATTTGGCAACACCGGGAAAAGTTTGAATATCACGGGGAAATGGTGGTTATGGGTCTGAGGTTAATCTAACAAGCGCATGTTTAAATTTTGTTTTTGGGGGTCACGGGGTTGAAATTCAGAAGTGGAGTTGAAACCAGGCACGTTGGGTCGTTTGGCGAGCTGGGTCGAGCTCGCCGAACCACTCGGCGGTTCAACTAATATCCCCACATCGCCTTTTATTTCAGGTGGTATGTGTTGTTTCCTACTGTAACTTTTGGCGAGAAGTTTGATCTCCCCAAAGGCACTCGTTGACTCACCGATCGTCTTTTGTTTCACCATTTGTCTGTACCCCTGAACCATTGTTGCAGTGGAACTTTCAAAGGGCTATCCCTGGCTTTCCAAAGGGATTAGGCGATTCGCCAAAAGTGACCTCCCATCGCTAACATGCTTAAAATTTTAGGACAATCCTTTAAGTGAACCCGACTTAGCTCACTAAAGAGATTGGCAAGTCGGCGAGTCTCTCTGCACTTAATTTTTTTGTTCTTTGATGTGATTATTTATTAACTTTTCTCCAATATTTTGTAGATATGGCGCGAAAAAATCTAGATAGGCCAACCCAGAAGAAAGCACGGGGTGTTACTATAAATGAAGGGGGATCAGGTCATCCAAAGAAGAGAAGGCAAGAACTTTCACTAGGAGACAAAGGAAAAAGAAAGTAGCACACAACTGAGAGAGTAGCTGTTAACACCCAGGCTGATTTATCTAAGCCTGAAGATGAGAAACCTTTGATCTCCAGAAGGGATGAGATCCGAGCTAGATCTCAACCCACATCCACCAGAGTTCCCTCAACTGCCACTCCTCCTGCAACAGAATCAGTGCCAGCTCAGGCACCTCCTGTGAGCCCTATGCTCCTTGTCATTCCTCCTCCCAGGCTTCTGTATAGATTGAAAGGAGATGGGTTACAAACTATCCTCGAGGAGAAATTACTTTCGACAAAAGGCTTGTAAGGGAAGTATCCAGATGTGAGGGAGACCCTCCACTTCCATAGGTTCGAGCAGTTCACCTGACCCCGAGGACCCTATATTCCCTCTTGGGTCTGTGAGTTTTACGTAACTTATGGTGATCTGGTTCCAAACAGTAAGGAGAAGGCCAGTGAGTTCAGACTGGTAAATGGGGTCATAGTCTGATGCAAGGAGGTTGGGTGCAGCAGTGAGTATATTAACACTGTACTAGGTAGAGATCTGCACTCTACACATCCATATGATGGATTGCATGTTGCTCAATCTTTGGATGATCTGAAGGGGTGGCTGGCACTTCTGATTTCTAATACCACCCAGAGGTGGATCGAGGCGGGTTCCCTTATTGAGAAAAGGGATTTGAGTATTGGTACCCGATTCTAGTTTGGCTTTATCAGCAGCACCATTATGCAATCCTAGAGCGAGTCTGTCCTCCACCATTCTAAGGCAGCATACCTGGGGTCCATCATATCCAGGAGGCACATCGACCTAGGACTACTGATTTCACAGGAGATAGCCATGAGAGCCAAGTAGAGACAGACTTCTCTGCCATTCCCGATCCTGGTCACTGAGTTGTGCAAGCGTGCTGAAGTACCTCGGGTTGTTGCGAGAGATATTGAGGTGACCCCTTCTTCCTCCACCGACATCCGGCGTATTGAGGCCGAGTACACACAAGAGGAGGCTGATGGGAGGGCGATGCACACTTTGATGAGCCTGCAGTTGAGGAGTCGGATGCTGAAATCAATAAGGAGCAGATTGGGGTACAAGAGGAGAACATATTCAGAGATTTACCAGATCTTGCAGGGACCTCTATAGCTGTCTTAAGTGTTGTTCTTGCTTATGAGGTGATTTCGAGTATGGATGCCCAAGTACAGACTGCTGCACCGGGCACTGAGGCCTAGACAGATTGAGAGACTGCATAGACAGGATCCCCTATTTACCTCCCTCTCTGTTTTGCTTTACATCACTGTTGGATAATTCATATTTGCATTTGAGGACAAATGGTTTCTGTTTGCGGTGGGGTGAGGCCCACCTTTGTGTACTGATTACGACTCTTGTTTTGTTTATATATTGGGTTTTAGCTTAAATTGTGTTGACACTGCTTTTCGTGGATGTTTGAGCTTGTGGGCTCCTTGATTTTAAATTGTAAATGATTTTTGACCCTTTCCAATTTTTTTGCAAATTGTTGCCACCCCATCTATGTTGAATGTGGTTGTTCCCTTGCAAATTTGAGTATCGGTTTTGATCAATACCGATAACTTGAATAGTGCTCATAATCGAACAAACATAAAGGCGCGATTACGATGAGACCAAATGAAGTTACATAGTCAAATGTGAACTCTTTGCATCTTTTTGTGACTAACCAAGTATCAAATTAATTCTCTTGTGATGAACATTGCAGACTAACAAAAGTGTGGAGTCTTGGTTGACTTTGGTGTCGATGTCTTGTGTGATGAGCTTACTGTGAACTATGCATGATAACACCTAGAATTTGCCCCATTGGTCAGGTCGACTAAGTAATCCTATCTCTTGATATGATCTTAGGCAATTTCGAAGAGTGTGAGCTAATTTGACATATACCTCTTTTGTGGGATACCTTGTGAGTGTGTGAACCTCATTTGAACACCCCTTGAGCCCTAACCTTCTTTGGAAGAAACTTGATAATAACATGACCTCTCTTAATCCACTACCTAGAATCCTCTTGATTTGTGGTTGATTGAATAGCCAACTTAGGCCAACAGCCTAAGTTGGGGGTGTGGCAAAAAGAGAAGGCAAGTCAAGAAGTGCAAGAAAAGTCTCCTTTAACCCATGGTTTTGAGAAAAATGGAACCCCTCCATATAAAAAAAAGGGGAAAGAAAAGAAAGAAAAAGGAAAAGAATAAGAAAGTTGTGGAATAAAATACAAAAGAAATGGGGTTTCCGAACAATCCATGGAAAGTGAATAATGGAATGACTTTGATTTCCTTTCTTGGGCTTGAACTTGCATTTGTAGCAAGCATAGTGAGCTTGAGAATCTTTGATGATGGTGTGTTACAACTTGAGTCTTTGAGTATACAATTGATCCTTGCATGAATAAGTTGAGCCTTGTTGTGTACATTCATGATTGAGTCTTGTGTAGCATTGTTTGAGACATCCGTTTTGAACCACAGAACTTGAGTTTTACTTGAGGACAAGCAAAAGTTTAAGTTGGGGGTGTGGATGAGTCCATAATTTGGACTCATTTGGAGCTATATTTTAATAAAATTAGTGTCCTTAAATGCATATTTTGTCTCAATAACTGATGTAAACTCTTAAGTTTCAGGTATTTGGATTGAGAGACAAAGCTTGGACGCTATCAAGAAAAAAGGAACAAAGCGGCTGAAAGAACGAAGAAAAGACTTCCAAAGGATCGCCTAAACTATTATGCGAGTCGCCGAAAGGTCCTAAATCCCACCGAATGTTCCAGTGTGCTGAGCCCTAAAGGAGAAGGTCAAGTCTGCAATGAAAAGGAGCAGTTGGCGCATCGCCGAGCAGTTTTGTGAAGCAACACTCTATCGCCCAATGCCTAAACATGCGAGAATGCTAAAGGAAAAAGCAGAAAGGCGATGAACCAGACGAAAGGGCGGATCACCGAGTGTATCGGCGATCCCAACAAACTGCGCCGAATGGTCCTTCACAGCACAAATTTTTGAACACTATAAATACTTGTTTAAATTATTAGCTTAGTACCAGACTTTAGAGAAAATTTATTTTTGAGACTTGGAATATTTTTGTTTTAGTTTTTAATGTTTTTGGGAGACAATGTGCTTGAACTTGAAGATTTTCAACTCCAAGAAATTGGAAGTAGGTATCCAAGAATCTTCCTCCTAGACGTATTTAAAGACATTTTATATCATACCCAATTGATGGAAAACCTTGTTGGTATTGATTTCTATCTCTTTTTCATGTATAGCTAAAACCCTAATTCTTGGGGTGTGATTTTGTGAAATGGGTTAAATTTTCTGTTGGGTGTTTCTTATTGTTGGTATATTTGCTGTTTAAATGTGATTTCATTTAGTAGTTAAGTTTGAAGTTAATGAAATTGTAGTTGCAAATACGATTTCATCTTAGTGTTTTTGGGTTGCTCGAGAGAGAGGTTTTAAAACTAAGACTACTAAATCGATAGCCGGTAGTTATTGGGTCGTTGTGGGTTCAGCTCGAGAGAGTGAATCCTAGGCCCTCTCCCACACTTTCAGCTCGAGAGAGTGAATGGGCTAAGGCGGAGGCTGTGGTTAAAAGCATCACCTCGGTGTTCGAGAGGAACCGAGTGGATTCGGGGTAAGTTGCTCGAAAGAGAATTTACCCCCACTAAAGTCTAACCTAGTTACAAATATTCAGCGATGTACTATCAATAGAATTTACCCGATAGTGTCTTTTATCCCATATTTCTATCACATCCCAAGAATCCTGTTTCCCTATCTCGTGTCCTTATATTTTTGTCATTTTTGTTGATTAGTTAATACAAACCCCCAATTGATAATTGACGCTTGCGTCACCCCTTAGATTTAGTATGTTTGTATTCGATAATGTTTATAGCTATGACTAATTAGAACTAAATTTTATTTTTCTATTAATTCTCGAAACCACTCCCTGTGGGAAGGATCTCGACCCTTGGTTGGGTTATATCACTACACGCGATCATTGGCACTTGAACCGAAGTAGTGTCTTGATACGTGAAGTAACTTGTACACCCCTTCCCACTGTAACGTTTCCCTTCCCGGAATTTCTAGAGTCACAGACTTAGTATTACAATTAAGCACATCATAATAGGGAGACAACCAAGTCATGCCTAAGATTATATCGGAGTCATATATGTCCAAAATCATCAAATCAGCCAAGTCTGAAAACGCATAAACAAAATAGGACAAGAACGATATACATGGGCGACTATAGCAGACTCTCCAACTGGGGTAGAAACATAGATGGGGGCATCAAGTATCACAAATCATATCAAATTACGAGGCAAATCTCACAGACACATAAGAATAAGTAGAACTCAGATCAAATAACACATTAGACATCCATTTATAGACAAGAATAGTACATGTGATCACTGCATCAGACGCCTCTACCTCAGTCATGCCCGGAAAGGCATAACACTGAGCACTGTCATCATGAAGGGCGACTTCCCTACCTGGATGCATCGTACATCTGCCTGCGTTACCATTTCCCCTACCTCTGCGGCCTCGCTAATTTCCTCCTCACCCACCTTCTGGATGCCCTCTACCATTATTACCATTTCCCGCGGGTACCACTGCTCTAGTCTACTGCAGCGGAATCAATCATGTGCAGATGGGGATAATCTCTCCTCATATGCCCAGTTTCTCCACAGTTATAGCAAGCACGATCAAAAGATGGCCTGCTACCTACTGAAGGTGCGGTTCCCTAGCTATCCTGAATCAAAATTTGAGGTGGAGTTCTATTGTAATTACATGTAGAAGCGTGCATAGAGGACTGAATTTGCTGGGATGCAGGTGTTGGCCTCCCTGAACCTCTAGAGTAATGTAACGACCCTAAAAACGAACTAGTGAAACTAGAGCCTCACATGTGAGTTTGGAGTTGAGAACTTGATGAAATGATGAGAAATGACAGTGACGTCCGGAAACTAGTCATTTGAACTAGTGAGTTGTAAGGATCAACTTTAAATGGTCATATCTTTTAGCTCAAAATGAATTAGGTGGGCCATTACCTATCCTATGAAAGTTCTTTGAGTCCTCTTTCCAACGCCACCGAATTTTCCCAATTCCAACCTTGGAGTAAAAAGTTATGCCTGAAATATGAAGCACTGTCAGGCTGCAAAGGGCGAACTAAGACGGGAAGGGGCACAATTTTTAAGTCAAGAATTTATGGGTCCTTAGTCCTTTTCCAAAATTGACCCTATGCTATTATTTTCC
>JAJOOR010031462.1:0-15715 GCA_036250505.1 Solanum acaule | reverse complement strand
GTAAGGTGCCCATGTCATGTCTGAGTAGTTAAAACTAGTGTACTTACCAGCAGCTAATGCGGGACGAGATGCAAAGATAGCATCATGTGTTTTCAATATCTCTTTAGCCATTTCTGGAGATGATGCTACCAAAACAGGCTTCGAACCGAATTTTAGTAGCATTAAATCTCCATATTTTTGAGAAAGATGGTGAAAAGACACATGTGGGAGTGAACCAAGGAGGTTCAAATTGCCAATAATTGGCCATGGCTTTGGACCTGGTGGTACTTTCCTTTTCGGATGGTTGAATAATTTTAAGAAAAAAGCTAATGCCAGTAGCCATGAGCCAAACACTATGAAAACCCAAGAGATCTCCATCTTTGATAATAAGTGACTGAAGTTGAATAGATGTAATAATTCAAGAATGCTTGAGAAATATTTATAGGACAATTCTGCCACCATATATTATTACTCCCTCTATTGCTTATAAACTCAATTTATATTTCATATGTTTTATATTAGTTGATCATCTTACTAAAAATAGTTGTCCTTTACAACTAGTTCTTTTTAAAAGTGTTCACATTTGTTTGTAAAATTTTCAATGAGTTTTTTAAGGGGTGAATTAGTAAAATTATCTTCTTATTTATGATTTCTGAATATGCGTATAAAAAGGAAAATGATCAACTAATTTGAGATGGGGAGAGTATTTTTCTAGAAAATAAATTGCACTACTTACAAAGTTATATTTATGATTTCAGAAAGAGCAATAGTAAAAAATATGACTTAAATTATGTCCTTAAATATTTTTCTTAATAAATGTCCATTGATTCACAAATTCATTTTGAGAAAAGAGCTAAGAAATTAATTTGTCAATATAGAGTTTAATTTGTGCACAACTCTTTTATGTCACTTTGGAAAGTAAGCATTTGTTTAGGCTATTAAGTGTTAACTATGATTTACTCATTAGAGAAATGACTAATTAAGAATTGAAGAAATTTTTGATGGTTTTCATATATTATGATTTTATTTTATTTTTGCCATTTTGGAATTGATAATCCTAAATTGTACGCAAGTCCCTTTTTTCTTTGCGGAAAATAATTTTTGGACGATTACACTTTCAACTTTGGCTTGCCTTACTTTCAATGCGTAATCTTATCTCTATGATTTGTGACCTTTAATTTATGTTTATTTATATAGAATAAATCTGAAGAATAATTAAATGTCAATACTACAATGAAAATTATGATAGAATAAATCTGATAAAGCTATTCTATCTATTTGTGCATCAAGTTCGAAGAAGATCTCAATTTATAATGAAGAAATGATAGTAGCTCTATGTTTTATAGGCTTTATCATATTCCGTCGGAAGAGTTTAGGTAATACTTTCAAAGTGACTTTTGACGGGAGAATCCAGGCAATTCAGGAAGAATCGCAGCAATTCCCCAATCCTAACGAAGTAGTTCCTCCAGAATCCAATGAACAACAACAATTACTTAGAATTAGCTTGCGAATTTGTGGCACCGTAGTAGAATCATTACCAATGGCACGTTGTGTGCCTAAGTGCTTTAAAATATTGATATAACAATCACGAGTGATTCTAGCTTGACATATTACAACTTCATGCTTCTAGCAGGGGTTTGAATAGTATTTGCTTTAAATAACAAAGAAATCTATGAATGAGAGGGGATTCTTGGGATGTGACCGCAATATATATTGGTATAAATCGTTGGGTACATGCTTTCGATAGGAAATTTGCAAGATAATAGTGACTAGGCTAAGCTTTAGATGGAAATAAGTTCCCTCTCGGGCAACTTACCCCGTTTCAAATGGGTTCCTCTCGGACACCCATTTGCCGCATGAAGACCAGCCTACGTCTTACCCCACTCACTCTCTCGAGCTGAGTGTTAGGATATGGCTGAACTTCATGTCGACCCACTCCTTAGGCCATTAGTCTAGCGATCTTGGTTTCGCAACCTCTCTCTCTCTCGAGCCGAAAACACATGGGTGGTTTTGTATTTGCAACTGCAAACCCATTAAATTAAACCACAATCGCTAGGTGAAATCACCATTAAAATACATCTAACCTATCAGCAAGCAAAACCCAATAATAATCTCAACACATATTTGCTAAATCACACCCCAAGAATGGGGTTTTTTTAGCCACATCAAGAAATAGAAATTTATACCTTGAATGATGTTGAAATCAAATGGGTATGAAGATTTAAGTCTCAATTTAGGCAAAGGGTGAAGAATCCAAGAGACTCGCTTCCAAATTGAAGATGAAACTCTCTTCTTCTTCAAGTTTCAAAACCCTCTCCAAAACTTAGAGAATATTTGCAAAATTCTCTCTCAACTTTTCAATCTAAAAACTAAGTAAAATGATGTAACAATCGCTACTAAAAATAAAAACTGAATTAGTATTTATAGTTTTCAGAAAATGTGCTCCGAGGGCTCTTTAGGCGACGTTAGTGAGAACCCCCGATGCATTCGACAATCCACCATTTGGTCTACTTCGTCGCCTTTCGTCAGTTGCCTTCAGCATCTTTGTATCCTGGGTAATTAGGCGATGTAGCACTGCTTCACGGAGTCGTTCGGCGATACGCCGACTGCTCCTTTTCATCATCGATTTTCTCCTTTTCTTCAGGGCTCAGCACACTGGAACAAAAGGCGAATATGCGATCTGTTGGCGAATCGCCGAATGTGTTCGGTGATTCGCAGACATTCGTTTCTTCATTCTTTCGGCTTCTTTTTGCTTCTTTTTGCCAAGTAGTGTCCATGTTTTGCCTCAAACTTCAAATACCTGAAACTTAAAGGTTTTCATCAGATATCGGGATAAAACATACATTTGAGGACACTAATTTCATCAAAATATAGCCCTAAATGAGTCCAATTTGTGGACTCATCAACACCCCCAACTTAAACTGTTGTTTGTCCTCAAGCAACCTCAAGTTTAGCTGTTCAAAAATGGTGTCTCAAATAGTGCTACACAAGACTTAATCATGAATGCACACAACAAGATTCAATTTACTTATGCAAAGATTAAATGTGCACTTAAAGATTCAAGTTGTGACTCACCAATATCAAAGAGTCTTATGTTCACAATACTTGCTTCAAATGCAAGTTCAAGCTCAACCATAGTGTTGAAACGCCCTTACAGAAAGAATGATTTCATATTCACACAATGGCTCACAGTTAAAAGCTTCGGAATCAGATGCAATGCTCACTTTCACAAGGAAGAACACAATGCATGCTTTCACCCATAGGTTTGCTCGTATTTTCCGATCAACATTTGTTTCAGCTAACTCAAGATCAAAAAGGTCTTTTTAAGGCTTGTAATAGGGCTGAGTGCAAAGGTATGGTCATTTAGGCTCAGTGACTTCCATCCTCATGAAATGTGGTGCTCACAACACTCTTTTCCTTTTCCTTCATCATTCTCTTTAATGCTCATAAGTCATCCTTTTGTTTACTCTCCATGTATTGTTTGGAAACCCAATTCCTTTTGCACTTTTTATTCCACAATTTTTTTTTGGAGGGTTTCCATTTTGTTTTGCAATACCATGGGTTAAAGAGACTTTTTCTTGCACTTCTTGTCTTCTCCTTTTCCTTTTCACCACACCCCCAACTTAGGCTTTTGGCCTAAGTTGGCTATTCACTAAACCACAAATTAAAAGGATTATAGGTAGTGGATCAAGTAAGGTCTAGGGTTCATCAAGTTTCTTCCAAAGAAAGGTAAGGCTCAAGGGGTGTTCAAAAGAGTTTCACACGCTCACGGGGTAGGTCACAAAAGAGGTATATGTCAAATTGGTTCACACTCTTAGAAGTTGCCTAAGATCATATCAAGAGATAGCATCACTTAGTTGACCAGACCAACGGGGCAAATTCTAGGATCTGTCATGCATGGTTCAAAGTAAGCTCATCTCACAAGGCATTGACACTAAAGTCAAACAAGACTCCACACTTTCGCTAGTGTGCGACGGTCATTACAAGAGACTCGATTTGACAAATGACTAATCACAACGAGATGCAAAGAGTTCACATATTGTCTATGCAACTTCATTTGGCCTCATCGTAGCCACGCATTCATGTTCGTTCGATTGAGAGCACTATTCAAGTCATCGATATTGATCGGAATCGAGACTTAAATTTGGCAAAGAACAGCCACATTCAAGAGCATATAAAAGGTGGCGAAAATGTGCGAAAAATTCAAAAAATTTCGGAAGGGGTCAAAAGGAGCCGTAAACTCAATCATCCATCGAAATAGATAAAACACAATTTTAAAGTAGAACAACCCAAATATATACACAGAATATAACTATCAACACAAAAGGTGTGGGCCTCACCTCACCACAATAAAAAGCGTTTGTCCTCAAATGCAAATAAAAGTGTCTAAAAGTAAAAGTAAATAAGGCAGAGAGAGAGGTAAAAAGAAGTCATGTCTATGCAGTCTCTCTATCTGTCGGGGTCTGAATATGAGCATCATTGCTCGGTGCATCAATCTGGTCATGGGTCTCAGTACTCGAATTAGCCTCAAACGAACTAACAACGCCAGATCCACTAGGAGCTATTGTGGACGTCTCAGTCGGCACTTTCTGAGTTGCCGACCGCACAACCATCTCCACAATATTCGGCAAGTCTCTGAATATGATGTCATATTGGCTCTCACTCAGTACCCCATCGCGCATTGCTATCCGCTCCTCTTCGATCTCTGTCTCTAACTCTACATGCCCTGCATTATCCCTTTGCACATCTCCAGTAGTAGCCGGAGGAATCCCCGAGGTCTCAGGAGCATCCTCGTCATCTGCTCCCTGCGTTAGTGTGGTGAAGTCGGTAGCCTTCAAATAGACTACGTCTTTCTTCAACCCTGCTATTTTGACTTTTAATGCTGAAACCTTGGGTGTCTCCCCCTGTCTACTCTCACAAGCAGTGACTCTGGCAGTCAGATCATCAACAGTGGTCCTGAGAGGGTTCAGTGCAGTCAAGATGACACTGCCAATTATCCCTGGGATGGATCTCTCCAATCGCGTCGCCCTCATATTCGCTGAATAGGCCAGCTGCCCCATCTTCAGGATCATGGCATGACTGACCCGGTAGGCTGGGAAGAAGATGAGGTACCTGGAGTCTGTGAAGAAGAAGAAGGAGCGGGTATACATGAAGGGTCCGAAGCCGGAGTAGACAGAGGTGCCTCTGCTGGTAATGAGTCAACATCAACCTCTGGAGAAGTATCTGCTGGAGCTGTTTTCCTCTTGTCAACCTCCTCTCGCGTGACCTCGGCCTCTATACACCGGATATCGGTGGAGGAAGACGGAGTGACCTCTATATCGCTAGCAGGATCCCGGGGTACTCCGGCATGCTGGCATAACTCGGTGATCAGAACAGAAAAAGGCAGACGTCTGCGTCTGTTTGGCTCTCATAGCCATCTCCTGTGAAACCAGAAGTCCCAAGTCGATCCGCCTCCTAGCCATGATATCCCCAAGGCAAGCCGCCTTAGGATGACGCATAATGGATTCGTTCTGGGATGGCATGATAGTGTTGCTGATGAAACCAAACCAGTACTGGGAGGTAATGTTCATGTCCCTCTTCTCAATCGGAGCTTCTGCATCCATCCACCTCGGGGTGGTGTTAGAGATCATCGGAGCTATCCAACCCTTCAAATCATCCAGGGATGGAACAATAGGCAAACCTTAGTAGGGCAGTACCGAGTGCAACGGTCGACCCAAAACAACATTAATATGATCGCTATGACACTCCACATTTTTACCTCTAACCATAACCGACTTCACCGGTCAGAACTCATTAGCCTTCTTCTTATTCTTTGGGACCAACTCTCCATAGGCTAGGTAGAATTCCCGGACCCAGGAAGGAATGTAATTCCCCGTGGCCTAGTGAACTATTCCAGCTCATGATATCTGAGTGTGTAAAGCACATCAGCGTGCTTGTCTTTCAAACCCTCCACAGATAGTAACTTTTCTTCTAGAATGGTTCGTAAACCATCGCCTTTTAACCTGTTCAGCAATTTGGGTGGAGGTGGAGCTACAAGAAATGTAGGGGACACTAGAGGTAGTGCTGGAGTTGGCACTGATTCAGTAGTCGGGGTAGTGGCAGCTGAAGGGGTCCCGATAGATATGGGCTGAGCTCTAACCCTGAGTTCATTTCTTCGATTTATCAAAGGTTGCGCATCCTCCGGCTCAGAAAAAGTTGGTTCAACATTTTTGCCCTTCCTAGCTATGTGCTTTTTTCGTTTGCCTTTATCTCCCAGTTGGAGGTCATTCATTTTTCTCTTTGGAGAGTTTGATCCTCCTTCATTGATCGTAATACCGTTAGCCTTTTTTTGTGATTGCTCGGTTAAATTGGTGCGTACCATATCTGCAAAAGATCGAGAAAGGATAAGAAAATAACTTAACTTCATGCACAGTGACTTTCTATGCAGATAGACATGCCGATCAAGTCGGCGAGTCGCCAAACCAATTCGGCGAACTAAATCGGGCTCGCCGATGGGTTGGCTAAACAATTAAGGCAAGTTGGCGATAAGAGAGTCATTTCGGCGAATCGCCGACTACTTTTGGCGAACAAAGGTTTATCCGCTGAAAGTTACAGTGCATAGCATACGGAGGGCGGTCAAGAGTACTTTCGGCGAGTCGCCGAGTGCACTCGGCAAACCATGGCTTCTCATCAAAAGTTACAATCTCATCCAATTTGACCTGCTACTAAGGGCAGGATGGAGACATTGGGCGAACCGCCAAACAATTTGGCGAGCTCGACCTAGCTCGCCAAATGGTTCAACGTGCCCATTTTCAATCCATCTTTTTTAATTCAATCTCGCAAACCCCGAAAGCAAAATCAAAGCATACACTAACGAAATTCTAGCAAGACCCATACTACCCATCACTCCGAAACACTCAAATTTCTCCTGGACTTGCTGCATTTGGCCATTTGATGATATTTACTCTTAAGAGCGATGTCACTCTCCCTATCATTGAGCAAGTTTTTGACCTTTAGCACAAACGTGGGCTACTCAGACTTCACCCAAACAATCAAAACAATATGCAAGCACAACCCAACGAGATTTCATTCAATTACCATCACAACAAATACGGGCATCTGAAGATCAAAACATTACGGGCATGATTTTCAAATTGAAATAGGCATTCTAATCCTAGCAAAGAGGCACATCAAACATCACTAAGAGACAATTATTGCAAATGAGTACAAAACTTTCGAATGTAAATATGGGAAAAGAAAATTAACCTTCAATGTCGATTAAATCGATTTGAAAAGCTAGGCGGCAAAGTGTTCCAATTCCGATCACAAGTCCCAAACTAAAATGCTAGAGTAATGCTAAATTGAAGAAGATTCTACCTTAGTGCGAGTTTAGGAGATTTGTGAGCGAGGGAAAGTGAAGAAGTTGAATTTTTTAATCTTTTGGCCTTTATAAATCGTCTAGTTTGCGCTCGTTCGGCGACGTTAGTTGCAATCACCGATCCACTTGGTAAATTGCCGAGTGGTCCATTATCCCGTCAATTGTTACAGACTTGTCAATTTGTTGGGATCAAGATGGCGGTCTATGTCGATATCGCTGACCAGGTCGGCAATGCACCGAACTGCTTCTCAAGGTCGCCGAGTTTTGCAGGCTCTAATTTAAACTTGAGTTAAGCCAAACGGCGAATCAGGTCGGGCACGCCGACCTGTTCGACAGTACACCGACTGACCATTTGCTCGCCAATCTGTATTTTTCACCACTTTCCACATTCAAACCTGCACCTCTAACACACTATTATTTAGAAAAGCAAATTTAAGCAATTAAAACCTTGGGTTGCCTCCCAAGAAGCACCTTATTTAACGTCGTGGCTCGACGCGAGTCCTTACTCACTTCTCATTGGTTGGGTTGGCCCTAGAGTTATTAGGCAACCCCAATAGTTCGTTTGAGTGAAGAGAAGGCACCGCATAATTTAGGAGTGTCCTGATCAGCTGGATCGATCTAGAATGAAAGTCAACCATTTGATTTAACACTTCAATACTCTCTTTCATCTCTTCCAACATTTTATCTTGATCGGTGATCTTTTGGAGAATGATTTGGAGTGTGTCCTCGACACGGTTGTTCTCCATGCCTCTAGATGGCTTCCTCTCGTGAGGAGGTATGTACCTCCCTTGACTCTTACACTGGTTTTCCACCTCTGTTATTTTGGTGGCCAACTCGTGCAGTTGAGTTACCAGTGCGGGTAATGTGAAGTCCCTCTCGACTTTTTGCTTCATCTCAGCCGAGTTGCCACCATTTTCCTCAGCCATGCTCAAGGAACCTACATACACCAACAAATTTAAAGAAAAACAAAACTAAAAATAAGGTTAGTAAACTACGATTATTGAAAGCAGAATTTGACTTAAACCTTTCACGTAACACCACTCCCCAGCAGCGGTGCCATTTTGATGTTTGTGTAATCAACGACACAACTTCTGATGCAAATGTCTACGATCGTGCAATAGTATAATAACCCAACTAAGGCTAGGGGTCGAGTCCCAATAGAGTGGGCGTGAAAATTAGTGGTTAAGCGCAAATGTGCTAAAGCTAATCGTAGCTAAAGATATTTACGAGTTAATACATAGCAAGTTAAAGAGGGACACAAGAGTGTCAATTAACAATGGGGGGTTTTGTCACAGTTATAGCAAAAGTAGCATAAATAACAAAGAAATCTATGAATGAGAGGGGATTCTTGGGATGTGACCGCAATATATATTGGTATAAATCGTTGGGTACATGTTTTCGATAAGAAATTTGTAAGATAATAGTGACTACGCTAAGCTTTAGATGGAAATAATTAAGTTCCCTCTCGGACAACTTACCCCGTTTCAAATAGGTTCCTCTCGGACACCCATTTGCCGCATGAAGAACAACATATGCCTTACCCCACTCACTCTCTCAAGCTGAGTGTTAGGATATGGGACTAGGGCTCACCCTCTCGGGCTGAACCTCATGTCGACCCACTCCTTAGGCCATCAGTCTAGCGATCTTGGTTTCGCGACCTCTCTCTCGAGCAAGCCGAAAACACATGGGTGGTTTTGTATTTGCAACTACAAACCCATTAAATTAAACCACAACCGCTAGGTGAAATCACCATTAAAATACATCTAACCTATCAGCAAGCAAAACCCAATAATAATCTCAACACATATTTGTTAAATAACACCCCAAGAGTAGGGTTTTTTAGCCACACATCAAGAAATAGAAATTTATACCTTTAATGATGTCGAAATCAAATGAGTATGAAGATTTAAGTCTCAATTTAGGTAAAGAGTGAAGAATCCAAGAGACCCGCTTCCAAATTGAAGATGAAACTCTCTTCTTCTTCAAGTTTCAAAACCCTCTCCAAAACTTAGAGAATATTTGCAAAACTCTCTCTCAACTTTTCAATCTAAAAACTAAGTAAAATGATGTAACAATCGCTACTAAAAATAAAAACAAAACTAGTATTTATAGTTTTCGGAAAATATGCTCTGAGAGCTCTTTCAGCGACGTTAGTGAGAATCGTCGATGCATTCGGCGATCCACCCTTTGGTCTACTTCGTCTTCTTTCATCAGTTGCCTTCAGCATCTTTGTAACTTGGGTAATTGGGCGGTGTAGCACTGCTTCGCGGAGTCGTTCGGCGATACGCTGACTGCTCTTTTTCATCACTAATTTTCTCCTTTTATTCAGGGCTCAGCACACTGGAACAAAAGGCGAATATGTGATCTGTTGGCAATTTGCCGAATGTGTTCGGCAATTCGCAGACCTTCCTTTCTTTGTACTTTTGGCTTCTTTTTGCTCCTTTTTGCCAAGTAGTGTCCATGCTTTGCCTCAAACTTCAATTACCTAAAACTTAAAGGTTTTCATCAGATATCGGGATAAAACATGCATTTGAGGACACTAATTTCATCAAAATATAGCCCTAAATGAGTCCAATTTGTGGACTCATCAGGTTGCATGGGGTTCCCATTTCTATCATCTCAGACCGTGGTACCCAGTTCACATCCAAGTTTTGGATAAAATTACATGATGAGTTGGGCACTCAACTCATTTTTAGTATAACTTTCCATCCACAAACGGATGGGTAGTCAGAGAGGACTATTCAGGTGTTAGAGGATATGTTGAGGGGATGTGTGATTGACTTTGGAGGCCATTGGGATAAGTTTCTACCATTGTGTGAGTTCTCCTGTAATAATAGTTACCACTCCACCATTGACATGGCACTGTTCGAGGCACTTTATGGGAGGGGATGTAGATCACCCATAGGGTGGTTTGAGGCTGGAGATATAAAATCTTTAGGGGTTGATTTGGTGAAAGATGTTCAGGATAAGGTAAGAGGCATTCAAGCTAAATTTCTAGCAGCCCAAAGTAGACAGAAACAATATGTGGACCATAAGGTAAGAGACATGACATTTCAAGCTATTGAACAAGTTCTTCTAAAGATTTCACCCATAAAGGGGGTAATGAGATTCGGTAAGACGGGCAAGCTTAGTTCTCGATATATTGGACCATTTGAGATTTTTAACTGTGTAGGGCCAGTGGCTTATAGATTGCCTTACCCCCTGGCTTATCTAGAGTTCATCCAGTGTTTCATTTGTCCATGTTTAAGAAGTATCATAGGGACGGAGATTACATCATAAAATAGGACTCAATATTGTTAGTAAGGACCTTCAGTATAAGGAGAAACCGATTGCAATTCTTGATCGTGATATTCGGAAGCTGAGGACTAAGGAGATTATGTCCGTGAAAGTTCAATGAAAGCATCGTTCGGTTGAGGAAGCTACTTGGAAAATCGAAAAGGATATGCGAGACAAGTATCCCAGTTGTTTGACGATTCAGGTACTACTCAAATCTTACTTTAACCTATTTTTCCTAGTTTATCACTCGGGGACGAGTGATAGGTAAATTGGTATCTATTGTAACGACCTGTTTCCATCATTATGGAATAGCCAATGGGGAAGGAATTTGGGCCAGAATTATTTTTTATTGTAGTACTTGGAAAATTGTAGCCTAGCCCAGATTTGGATGAAATTTGAGTTAGGTATGGTCTAGGGAAATAAGGTAATGAACGGGGGATCTAATTTTAATTTTGATCACATGAGTGGATAGCTAAGACGTTAAGGAGCCCGTACGATTTTTCAGAATTAAATTCGGGCGAGTAGAACTCCCGAAACTGATCTTGGTGTGAAAGGGTAGTTTCTAAGCGTTAAGGGTTGAAGGTGTATTGTGAAATGGGGGCTTGGAATTCAAATTTTGAGCTTTTGTCTCCGTGTAAGCCGCCAGGGCGAGGTCGTTGTGGCGAGTTAGGGGCCTCCATAGCGGGCCAGTCGCGCCCTAAGTCGGGAAAAACCCCAATTTCGTTATTTTTCTACAAACTTCATCCTTAAGAGTTGGGAGATGACCCAGGGCGATTTCTTGACAGTTTTCCATGACTTTTGGTGCTAATCAATTTTTCGATCCGTAGAACTTAGATTCTTGGGTAATTATCATTGAGGGAGGGTTTTGGCCTGAAGCTAATGGTGGTAAAAGCCCTAGCTTCACTTTAGGATCATAGGTTTGGTCTTGGGTTATTGGGTTTGTTATAATCCGGGTAAATTAGACCTTAATTATTGATCATTGTGTTGTATTAATCGTTTGTAGACCTAGAACAAGCGAAAAGAATTCAGAAAGGGAAGGCTCAAGTGTCTTAGGAGGATTCAAGCTTGATTTCGAGGTAGGTAATGGTTTGATTTCTTGTTTGTGTGGTATATGCCAGTTAATTGCTTCGTTGTATGCATGCATGTATGAGAATAAGGAATGTAAATTGAATCTAATGCAAATGAGTATATGTATGTGAATAATTACATGCCATGAAACCATTTCTTGATTGTATGACTATGAGTATTGTTCATTATGGGTGTGATTGTGCTTGTGGTTTTGCTGACTGGATCAGGTGTCATGTTTCGACACATATATTGGATCGGGTGTCACATTTCGACACACATATTGAATCAGGTGTCACGTTCCGACACATGCATTGGATTGGGTGTCACGTTCCAACACACTAACAGTTTGGGTATGGGTTCCATGAGAGAACTATTGTGATTCTTATGCTTATGTCTACTTGTCATTGATAATGGAAGATTGCATGTTTCTCTGAAATGATAACTGAACTGTATTCTGTATATGTGTGCTTATTATGTTGTGATTGATTGTTGTATATTGTGCTTATGAGAGTAGCCCCGTGATCCTACCAGTACACTGTGGTTGTGTATTGATACTGCACTTGCTCTTTCTTTATTGAGTACAGGGCATCTTCAGGCGGCTACTGACAGACCTCATTTAGGAGATCACTGATCGAGACTGAATTCAAGGGTGAGCCAGTTCTTCCAGGTTGTCATGGGTTCTCTTTTGTTTAGTCCATTCTTTCGAACTCAGACTATCTATTAGGCTGTTATGTTTTAGTTTTCGGGGTTGTACCCCTTGTTCTTTGACTTGTCGTTAGTAGAGTTTTGGTACATTGGCTTTCAGGTTCTAAGAGTTGTTTTCCGCAAATGTTTGATAGTTTTTTTGTTTAACTTTTGGAGTTTATAGAAACTCCATATTTCTTAGACATTTAAACCTGTCTCCATATCTTTAAATGTTTTAATTTTCGCTAAGTTGTGTAGTTGGGTTTTAGATAGAGTAAGATAACTTAGTTTTTTGGAAAAAAATAATAAAGTCGTTTTCGTGGCCAATTATTACCACAAATTGAGTGACCATTAAGACAATCAACTTGCCTTAACAAGCATGGGAAAACAACTTTGGCTAGATTAAGTTACTTGCTAAATTTTTTAGAAAATGATCAAAATAGTCTTTATTATGTGGGTAATGCTTTATTTTGGTCTTTAATATATTTCACTTGATTGAAATGATCCTTAATATATAATAAATGTGATCATTTTGATTCTTAATATATTTCACTTGATTGAAATGATCTTTAATGTATAACAAAAGGTGCCAATTTTGGTCCTTTATCCTAAACTTAACAGATTTATCAAAAAAATATTAAATTTAATTATGGATCCACGTGGCTAACAAAATTCACCATTGATGTCTTCTTTGTTAGCTCCAAAGAAAAATTCCATGAAATCTAACACTATTTTCTTTACTTTCTCTAACAAAATTTATTATTTTCTTTTGATTAAATTAGAAATGGGTATTACGTCAGTAGAATAATATTTTAGAAAAGAAAAAATAGTAAATTTTGTTGGAGAAACTAGAGAAATTGTGTTAAATTTTATGGAGTTCTTTCTTTGAAGCTAACAAAAAAGACGACGAAGGTAAATTTTGTTAGCCACGTAGAATCTATAGTGAAATTTAACACTTTTTTTTAAAAAAATTGTTAAGTTTTTGGAAAAAGACCAAAATGAACACTTTTGGTCATACATTAAGAACTATTTCAATCAAAGTGAAATATATTAAGGATTAAAATGAACACATTTGTTATACACTAAGAACTATTTCAATCAAATAAAATACATTAAGGATCAAAATAAAGCATTATCCATACACTAAGAACCATTTTGATCATTTTCTCTGTTTGCTTATAGAGTTCAACAATATCCGACAAGCATCAAATATATTTTTTACTTAGACAACAGAACTACAAATACTCTAAAAAAAAATCAGAAATAGAATAGAATAAATAATGAGATAGTCTATATCCTGTATCGATCATAGGATCACTCTATGAATAGGTCAATTCTCGATTTCAAGCTTATCCTCTTAAAATGGAATAGTATGAACACTTAAAATTCTTTAGTTTCTGGAATAAAAAGATTAATGGGTAGGTGCATCAAATTTAGGGTGGCTTGTGTTTTAATTTGATCCAAGTTCTAAAATAGTATTTTTTTTAAAATTAAAATTTGTCACATCACTACTACTTTTTGAAAAATACAAAATTTAGCTAATTAAGATCACCTCTAAAGTAAATAGAGAAAGTATGAGAGGTCATTAAAGTAATCAGATTGTCGTGATATGTAATGGTAGAAAAACTTAGGCCAGTTTAAATTACTTGCTAAATCTTTTATTATTAATTTTGACTATTTTCTATAATCAGATTTTTTAGTAAATAAAAAAAGTATTGATCGGTGCGTTAATTTAGGGTGTCGTGTTCTTATTTGATTCTATGTTCTAAATTTTTTATTATTAATTTTGACTATTTTCTATAATCAGATTACCTGTCCCTTCTCTTGAAAAATACAAAATTCAATTTATCATTAAATTGAGTAAGATAAGTAAGATTAGGAGTGTGCAAAAATTGAATCGACCAATAAATCGAATCGAAAACATGTTATTGGGTTATAGTTATTGGATTATTTGGTTTTTAATGAGTTTATAAAAAAAAGTTATTAGGTTATTGGTTCAGTTTCGATTTTTACCCAATAACCCAATAAGATGGTAATAATTTTGCTACTTTACCCTTTCTAAATATTAAATATTAATAATTTAATATATAACTAGACACTATAACTAATCAAATTATTAGTATTCTATCCACTTCACACTAGGCCGCTTTGGTCTTTACTGTTGACTCAAAACCTAAAGACTAAAGTAATGGTTTGCAATTGTAGCTATTTGATTTTAGTTTTAGTTTGTCTTGTTGGACCATTTGATTTTAGTTTTAGTTTGTAACTGTAGGTAATAGCTTTTGCAAGTTTGTAAAGGTCTGTAATTTGATTAACATTAGAAATTTCATACTATGTTTTGGCAGTGACAAGTAATTGTAGCTTTCGTACTACATATGCTCTTATGGATGCAATTTTTCATTATCTTTCTTGTTTCACTATATCAAAGCATTTAGAGAAGTGAGAAGGCGTATATTATTTTATGGACATTTTCTTATTGGGTAAATTGAACCGATAACGATAAAAAATCGATAAAAATATCTTATTAATTTGTTATTGAATTAGCATATTTAAAAACTGAAAATCGAGAAATCAAACTGATAATACATAAAATCGAACCAAACCGACCGATGCACACCCTAAGTAAGATAAATTTAAAAGATAAAACAAAATTATTCTTGATGGTCAATTACCACAAACTGAGTGAGTACCACTGAGGAAATCAACTCGCCTTGACAAGCACCAGAGTATAACTTTACCTAAATCAAGTTACTTGTTGAATCACTCCTACGGCTGGGGATGTACATAGGTCGGTTTGGTTTGATTTTTCATTAAAAAAAATCTAAATCAATTATGTCGATTTATTAAATCTAAAAACCAAATCAAATCACATAAAGTCGGTTTTTTCGGTTTCGGCTTTAGTCGGTTCTTTCGGTTTTTCAGTTTTTTTGATGTTTTACAACTATACGGTGTTTGAAAAAGAGATCAAATATATTTTCACTTACATGTGTGATAAGCTAAACTTAAAAAATGTTAAATGAATAGAAATTTTTGAAAAGACGGTAAAATTCACATGAGTACAAAATATTTGTTTTGAAATATCAACGCTCATTATGTTAAATTAATAAGATTAAAGGCTACATGAAAATTGAATACAAAACAAAATATTTACAAAGTAAATTATTAACTTTGAATTTGAAAAACTATAACAATATAATTGTAACTTCGGATCTAAATACAAAATAAAATATTTACAAATTTTACAACCCAAATTTAAAATAAAATATATAAACATTGAAACCTATAAACTAACTAAAAATATATTAACATAGTAGATTATAAATAATATTTTTTATCTATAAATAAAATATT
>JAJOOR010031461.1:0-15066 GCA_036250505.1 Solanum acaule | reverse complement strand
TATTGCCTTCAAGGCCATGATCTCAACATGCATAGATAGACAAGAAGTAAACACCGCCACCATAAGTGGACCAAACCACACAACATCAATTCTCATACTATAGACTAGAAGTTAGGTCAACTTACCAATTCTCCAAGCAATGATCACTATGGATCAATTCTCAACAATTCATAATCAAATTACATAGATCGAAATATGAATCAACAATGTAATTCAATAACATAAACACAATCTAAGTACAATTCTATAAGCAAAGGGATCAACCCATAACTTTGCCCATAAGTCCATAATTCTCAACTCAACAATATACCAACAATTCAACATGAATAAGTATAGATAATCATAGGAAACATCAATACAATCTAATCTAAACATAATTTCACCAATAGAGATCATATTCATAGAGACCCACATCATAGGCCAATTTTTGAGAATTTGGGGATCATGGGTTCTTCAAGAATTCCTTTGAAAATTATCTTAAAAACCTTAATTCCACATTAATTCATCGATATAATGATTTAGAAAATTATTTGACAAAGAATACATGTTTAGATTGAAAATTGAGAATTTTGGTCTTTGAATCACTTTTGAAAATCTTTGATAGAACTCCTTGAATGAGAGGATCTTCAAGAATCAAGAGTTACCATACCTTAATTATTGAAGACCCATGAAGTTGAAGAATAAATCAGTTGAAAACTCATCTTCTAGATTGAGCTTCATCAAGGTCTTCAATGGAGTGTTTGAGAGAATCTACTTTTGAGAGGGAAGGGTCAATTTGAAGAATGGGGTCTAATTCTAGGTTTTGGGGTTTTAACCAACTTAAAATACCCTAAAATAGGTAGAATAACCGTTTATAATAATTCTCCAAAGTACCCAAACTACCCCTCACTTAGTTGGACCATTTAAGCAAGTCAAACTTGAGTTTTATTTTCGCAGATTTTGTCGGGGTTCAAGTTCGCGACGCGGAGGTGTTCCCACAAGTTTCTAGAAATTAAATTCCGAGATAGTAGAGGCCACGACATGTTTGTGACGCGAACCAAACTTTTGGCCCTAGGTGGAGCAAGTCCGCGACACGGAGCCACTCCCTTCATGCACAACTTCAAGCTGCCATGTCAGCTTGTTTCGCGAAGGGTTGGGGTCCTCCTCGGGGACCCTTAGGGTGGTCCCGGGGAGTATTACCCAAACATTTCGACCCTAAAAACATTTATTAAGACACTAGGGTCACCTCCACTGATTTTAGACTCCAAACAACACATAAAAACATGAACAACATAGTAGAATACACCAATACGTAAAAGACTAGTTTCCGAACGTCTTGGTCGTCCCTTAACGTTTGACTTCCAAACTCTTTAAAACTGACTTAAAAGACTATTATTCATTATTTTAACAAGTTATTAATGCATAAAACCCATGTGAGGCTCTACTTTATCCTACTTCATTTTGAGGGTCGTTACATGGGTGGTGGTATGGGACGCCATCTATGCATTGCACAAGTAGACTTTGAGAGAGGTTATGATGTTTTCCTTTATGATGTTAAGTGTAATGAATGTGCTCTTATGATGATGTTAATAACAATGTTGATCTAATGTCTAATGAATGAAGGTGTTCTTAATGAAATGCATCTAATAAAGAATGTTGACTATTATATGCTTAAGTGTAAAGATGCATGCTATACTTGGATTGTATTATGAGTTACTTCCTTGTCATGATCTAATGAACATGAATGTGACTTGTCTATGGTGACTTTAAGGAGTACTTAGTGTGAGTAGTAGTATGGGATGCTACTTGCACACTGCACAAGTATGACTTAGAGTTGCCCTAGTTGATGGTCTTTAGGTGTTGATATGGCTTATGTAATGTTTATGTCTCGTAGGCATGTGAATAGTGTAAATATGGAAAGGTTGAATGGTAAGTTCACTTTTGGTGACCTTAAGGTGGTACTTTGGTGTGGATGGTGGTATGGGACGCTATCCATACATTGCACAAAGTATAGCTTGAGGGTTACTTGAGGTGAAGGCTTAATGTGATGGTAATGGGTTATATGTGATTATGTTCTAATGTGGTTTAAATGACTTGTATGTTGGTTGTGATTGAGTATTATGCCTCTTGTGTTTATGATCATGAAGGTTTTATCAAAATGGCATACATCATGACTTTTAAGCAAAATGTCCATTTTAAGCATGTTTTTGCATGGTTATCATACTTAGTACTTAATTGTGCTAACCCCATTCTTCTTCTATGTTTACTACAAGTGTAGGTTTTGGAAAGTGATTGCACTCTCTCTAGTGAAGCTTGGATTAGAGTTCTTCCAAGACATCTTTTGGTATGTCCTCATAGATCGAGGACAAGGACTTTTAATGTTTCTAGTTCTTTCATGTAATAGACTACTTTAGATTTCTATTGTAAAGGGCCATGTCCCTACTTTTGTTCAATATTGTGTCTAAGATGGCCATGTGAGATATAGACTTCCGCTTGCGTTTAAATGTTTTTTTTGATGTTAGATTGTATGGTTTTATAAAGGAAAGTTTTTAAATTCCGCACTATTTCTAAGTATCTTATGTTATGAATGCTATGAGGCTTGTATAAGACCCCTTCGGGATCGAGTACGGCATGTCGCTTCCGGGGTGTAGATTTGGGTCGTGACACGATCCCAAAGGGGTTTTATACGCCGTGTCGCTTCCGGGGTGTAGACTTGGGTCATGACAACAATATTATACAATTATTATAAAATGAGAATAAACTTGAAATTGATAAGCCTTTAGTAACAATATTGAAACAGTTCTTTAACTAAATTAAGAAAAAGAACTTGAAGGAGACAATGCTTTAATCCTATTTTTCTTCGTAAGAGATGTCATTTTATAGAGAAAAGGTTAGAAGAAGAAGAAGAAGAAGGATCCTACAGTGTTGTCAATGGAGCAGTAAACATAGCATCAACATTTCACAAGAATAGAGTATGTTATGAGGACACTACCATCCACAAAAGATCAGCATAAGAGGTGAAATTAATCTTATAGTATAAATGAACCAGCAGCCATACTTAAAAAAGGGAATCTTTAGACAAAAGCTTGGTTACACTTAAAGAAGTAAACAAATTTTAGAATCGGTACTCCTCAAACTTTAAGCAAAATCTAACTCTCGAAACAACAAGGTAATGTAGGGAATTTCTAAGATGTAACACATCGGCCTAAACTAGAATGACACTTAGCAACAAAGAGCAACACAAATAAGGCTAAACATCTTATGAAATCGTGTTGTAGAACTCGAAAGCAGCAATATGAACATTTCTTATGGTTTCTAAGACGATTCTAACTCGAGTTTACATTAACGATATGAGAAGCTGTAGATTTCCACAATTTACAAACAACAACCTTGTAGCTTTAAAAAAAATAAACTCTAGAAAGAGATAAAAATGAGAAGCCCCAAATTGGTTACAACTTTCAATATATTCTAATTGAAAATATATGTATGTATAAATAGATAGATACAAATCAGTAAGACCTGCTTCTAAGCTTAGAAAAATCATAAGACCGCCTGCCATAAGCTTCAATTTGAAACTTAGGCTAACACAAACGTTAGATTTTGAACAAAGAAAAATATAGGATTAGAACAAGATGTCAAAAAGTCTAGATTATGCTAGAAAACAGGGGCTCATATCATTCTGAAGCACTAGTCAAAATAAGATTGTATCATGCTAGAAGAGGAAACCATTAAAGCTAGATTCTACAAGTAATAACGTAAAACTTTATGAAGTCGCAGCTAAGCACAAATGAAGTAAGACTTTAAAAACTCAAAAATCGCATTAATTAATAGAAGGTCAGCAACATCCTTATTACATAATCACAACAACTAAAGCAATACCATATATAGGAAGCAAGAAGAAAGCTGTAAAAAAATTATTTACAAAAGAGAAAAAAACTAAAACTAGTTTTTATCGGTAAAAAAATGTATTAACTAAAACTAAATCAAGATTTGAAATATTTTTACCTTCTGTTGAGCAACAAACTAGATCTTTGACGTCAAGAATTCCAACTTCAGACTTCCTCGAACTCGAGTTCAAAACCGAAAATGAAAGGATAAGGAGATGAGCTAATTTTGAACTCTAAAAGCTTTTTGTCACGTTTTTGTTCCTTGGTGAATCTCTCTGATTTCTGGACGGGTTTTGATGAGAATCAAATGGCTCCTTTCATAGCCAAATCGAGACAACCATTAGCCTCAAGAATTCAAAATTTTAATTCTTAGAAAGCCAAATTTGAGACAAACAGAAGGAATAATGATGAAGGGGAAGAAAATTTCTTAAGAATCTACTTTTTTCAGGTGGATTTGAAGGGGGTTGAGTGATATATAGAGTTATAAAGAAAGAGACCGCCGAAAATTAACATTTTCTGGTGGTCCATAGCCGTTCTAGGCAGAGGCGATGTGAGATGCGAGCCTCAAGAAGAAGGAGAGAGCAATTGTCTTTTCTGGAAAAGTGAAGAAGACATTGGGGTCTTGGAAAGTGAAGAATGGCAGCGTTGGGGCGGGTTGCTGGGAAAAGGATTGAATTGTTTGATTGGACGGTTGATAAAAATAAAGATTATAAAATAATTTTATATATATATATTAAAGCTTAAGAAGCACAATGCATGTGCTCGCCTACGTGGCATAAGGCGATTGGTTGAATATGGGAGACTTGGATTGCCATGTTTGCATAGATTAATCCATTTAAAAATGTAACCTATATCTTTATTAAACAACCATACTTTCTAAAATTAAAAATAATTATTTCGCAAGATTAGCTTATTTGACAAAATTAGTCATTCTTAAAAATTAAATTAGTATGACTTAGTAACTCATTAATTAGTTAAGCTTCCTAATTTTTTGTAAAAATGCACGAAAAATATTTATTGCAATAATAGAAATTATATTTAGTTAGAAAAATGAGTTAACCCTTAAGACCGATATTTATTTGACGTAAATTTGAAAAATGAGAAAGTAAGTAGTAATATTTATATAATATTTTTTAATTTTCATAAGAAATAATATTTATGAAATAAATTCATCGAATACGAAAAAAAAAACTATTTTTTTAAAAAGAGTGTTTTTTGTATTCCTACAAAATTTCGTAGCATATATATTTTATCATCATATTCTTGCAAAAGTCCATCATATATATATATATATATATTGTTATTATTGTTATTATTATTATTATTATGGAAGCTTAATTAATTAAATATAGAGAGCCAAAATTGGGTGTCAACAGCTTGCCCCTTTCTTTGTGTATGGAAAAGAGTAGAGATGACGTGGACAAATAAATATTGACACAATCCAATTTCGGGAGACCACCAAAATATGCTTTGAGCAACAACTTGACAAGAAATGTCTACGGGATTATGGTCAAACACTGGCTTTTGAGCTGCCTGCATATCTCAGGTTTCATGAGAAATCTAGCCATATGTAGTTCAAGAATATAGGAACATAACAAATTTTGATTAAAATTTGCCCAGTATCAAATTACTGAAATCTCTTAGGTGATGAGGTACGGAGAGATTAGCACAAATAGAGGGATGGGATATAGTTCTAAAGAAACTTGAATGAGAAATGCTCTATAGAAATTTCTACTGAATACCTATGGCAGAGAGATGAAAAAGGGAGTTCCTCGTTGTAATGTGTGGTCCTGCAAAACATGTAAAAGGGTGATAAGTACTTGTTGTGTTTCAAAAATTATAAATTGAAATAGTAATGTAAAGAGTAGAGTGTAGATGTTCAAACATTGTTGATGTCTATTTTTTTGTGTTGTGAATGTGATTTAGGTAAAGTAACTTGTAATTAGAGGCCTCCGACTGGTAGGGCTGCTGTAATGTAAAGCCTTCATCTAGTGAGGCAAAACTTGTAATGTAGAGACCTCCGACTAGCGGGGCTGTTGTATTGTAAAATCATGCATCTAGCTATGAAAAGCTTCTAATGTAGACCTCCGACTGGCAGGGTTGTTGTAATGAAAAAGCTGCATCTGGCTATGTAAAGGTTGTAATGTAGAGGCCTCCCACTGGCGGGGTTATTGCAATGTAAAAAGCCTGCATCTAGCTATGTAAAGCTTTAATATAGACCTCCGACAGGCGGGGCCAAACTAGTAATGTAAATCCCTTGAAAGGCGGGAGGCTTGTAATGTACTCCCTCCGTCCCATTTTATGTGGTAACATTTGACCGAGCACGGAGTTTAAGAAATAGATAAAGACTTTGAAATGTTTACCAAATTGCCCTTCAAAAAAATAGACTCATTTTTCTCTCTCCTAATAAATGTATTGGAGTATACTTTTTAAGATTAAGTGGGACCAACAAGGGTAAAAGAGGAATTGTACCTTTAAATACTTACCATATAAGGAAATGTGACATTCTTTTTGGGACTGACCAAAAAGGAAATTGGTGCCACATAAAATGGGACGGAGGGAGTAATATTTAATTATTGATGTATGATAGCATTGATATGGGTGCATGCCCCCAATTGATGGAGCTTGAATGATTTCGCTATGATGTAGTCTCTGATTGGCAGAGTGTTGCTTCGTTCGTTTATACACAGGCTCCGATTGGCGGAGTTCAGTCAATGTTTGCTATGTACAGCCTCCGGTTGGCAGAGTTTGATGATGTTTGCTATGTACAATCTTTAATTGGTGGAGTTTGGCTGTTGTTTTCTATGTACAGCCTCCGATCAATGGAGTTTGAGCAGCATTTCTATGTACAACCCCAGACTTGTGGAGTTTGACGTTGTTAGACGGTGGTCTCCGATTGCTGGAGTTGTTGATGAGGTTAGATTACAAGTTCCAAGTGGTGGAGTTATTTTGACAGAAAGCTAACTATCCTATTTTCTACAAGGGCCCTTTACTATAGTATTCTTAGAGCGCACCTGCAAAGATTTAAGTGAAATATTCTTAGACATAAGATGCAAGTTGAAGTACTTCCAAGAAATAAAGTACGGAAAGAGTAGTTTAGCTCATAATTGTGAGAAGTCGAATGACTCTCTGGTCATTCCCCAAGACTTGATGTTATTTTTGTTGATTCTTGTGTTCCTGAACTCAAAAAAAGAAATTTAGTTTGGGAGGGGGTGTTGATTTGTATCGACTCGCGGACTGAAGCCTTGTCACTAGAATCCTTCAGCTCCTTCTTAGCCTATGCATAGTTTCTTACCCTAAAGACTTGGTAGATTGAAGAGTGAGAAAATCTCCTTGAAAAGAAATAGCATACTTTTTAGTAAATGAGTATATTACGTATATGTTAGGTATATATAAATATAGTAATTCTCCAGCATTTTTAGATTATGACATGTTCCGAAGTCCATCGAGCTTTCCATTTTGTTGACTATATACAACATAGCCTTCTTGTAGCTTTTACCCTTGTGATGAAGCTTCCTTAGCTCTTTTGCAGACACAATGATGATCGAGATTCTTCATATTCTGAGGTTACGTTAACTATGAGGAAGTGTTTCCTAAGGGTGGAAAAAATGGAAATTATGCAGTGCATTGATCGAGCCTGACTCGGGCTACCTACTATCCCCAAAATAGCAATTAGATCGAAAAGTATTTCAAATACAAGTGGGAGAATTAAAAGTATGTAATGCAATGACCGAGCTTGACTCAAGTTGCCTACATATACAAGTGGAATCGGGTCAGGACGTAGTTCAAATACTATAGGAAAGTTAAAAATATGAAATGAAATGACCGAGCCTGACTTAGACTGCCTACATATCCAAGAAGAATCAGGTCAGGACATAGTTTGATACAATAGGAAAGTGAAACATATTAAATAAAATTAAATGAATGGGTCTGAACTAGGCTGCCTACGTATCAAGCGGAATCAGGTCAGGACGTAGTTCAAATACAATAGAAAAGTGAAAATATGAAATGAAATGACTAAGCGTGACTCAGGCTGCCTAAGTATCCAAGAAGAATCAGGTCAAGACATAGTTCGATACAATAAGGAAAGTTAAACATATGAAATGAAATGAAATGACGGGGCCTGACTCAGGCTGCCTACATACCCAATCGAAATCAGGTAAGGATGTAGTTCAAATATAATAGAAAAGTGAAAAACATGAAATGTAATGACCGGTCCTGACTCAGGCTGCCTACATATCCAAGTGGAATCAGGTTGGGACGTAGTTCAAATACAATAGAAAAGCAAAAACATATGAAGAGACCGAATCCGACAATGATTACCTACGTATCCCACCGAGGAAATTCAGGTCGAGCGTAGTTCTAAATACATGAAAATGATGTTTTTGGATTTTCTAAGAGAGACCGTATCCAATGTGGGTTGCCTACGTACCCCACCATGGGAAGTGAGATCTAGAAGTAGTTTTGTTACAATAAAAAAATGCAAAAGTACAAGAAATAAGCACTAATCTTGAGGTCTCCAGATGTAGTATTTCTTGATGGCTTCTGAATTGATTGTCTTTGTGCTTACTCTACCGTCCATTTCTGCAAAGACAACTGCTCCTCCAGAGAAAACTTTATGAACCATGTAGGGTCCTCTCCAATTTGGTGAAAATGACCCTTTGGCTTCTCCTTGGTGAGGGAGGTTCTTCTTGAATACTAATTGCCCTGGTGTGAACAGTCAAGGTTTGACTTTCTTGTTGAATGCTTTGGTCATTCTATTCTAATAGAGTTGACCATGACAAACTGCGTACATCCTTTTTTAATCGATGAACATCAATTGTTCATGTCTGCTACATATCTATTATGCATCATCCAAACCAACCTCTTCGATAATCCTTAAAGATGGTATTTCCACCTCGGCAGGTATTACATCTTCCAAACCATAAACCAACATAGAAGGAGTTTCCCTAGTAGATGGTATGATTTTGGTGCGATAACAAAGTAAAAAATATGGTAGCTTCTCATGCCACTTCATGTGACTATCTACTATTTTCCTTAAAATCTTCTTGATATTCTTATTTTCATCCTCAACAGCTCCATTCATCTGTGGCAGGTAAACTGTGGAATTTCGATGAACAATCTTGAACCTTTCACAAGTTTCTCTCATAAGATCGTTGTTGAGATTGGTTGCATTATCTGATATGATTGATTTTGGAATTCCAAACCGACAAACTATACTGTCGCGAACAAAGTCTGCTACCACTTTCTTAGTCACTGCCTTGTATGTCGAAGCTTCAACCCATTTTGTGAAATAATTGATAGCTACCATGAAATGATGCCCATTTGATGCGGGAGGATCTATGGGTGCAATAACATCCATGCCAGAAGCAACAAATGTCCAAGGGGAACCCATCAATTGAGCTCATTCGGTGGAACTCGTATAAAAGCTCCATGCACTTGACACTAATGACACTTTTGCATGTACTAAATGCTATATCTTTCCATGGTCATCCAATATTATCCAACTCTTAAAATCTTCTTTGCCAAAATGAACCCATTCATATGAGGACCACATCGTTCTGCATGTATTTCTTCCAAAAGCCTTGTCGCTTCTGCAACGTCGACACATCTCAACAATTCTAAATCTGAAGTTCTCCTATATAGGATTTCTCCGTTAAGGAAGAAATGATTGGCCATCCTCCTCAAAGTCTGTTTTTGCTTGCTCGTGGCATTTTCAGGATACTCTTGTGCTTTGGTGTCATACTCAGGATTTCTAGCGATTAGAGTGGTCACTACGACTCTTGGGAGATATGCTTGGACAGTCAGAGGTTCCCTTAGTTAAACAGTGATAACATGTTGCACTGAAGATGTCATGGCATTTGTTTAATCTATGTTAGGGCAATCAGGGCCCTCACATTCGTCATCTAGAGTAAACATGTTAACTTCCCAATTCTCATTATTTGACAAGGGGCTATTGTTTACATTGGGAAATGTTGGAGTGCATATGATTACTGCTCTCTTGATCAGAGACTCGATCTCGTTCATCGAACCATCACAATCTTCTGTGTCATGTCCTTTGTTTCCCGAATGGTAAGCGCATCGCTTGTTTCATTCTAAGTTGTGAGGGATTGGATTAGGAAGTTTTCCTTCAACTAGTTGTAGAACTCCCACTGTCCTCAACCTCTCAAACAATTAGGCATAGGGTTCAGCAATAGGTGTGTAAGCACGAGCATTTCTAGCTTTGAGATTTGGACATTGTGTCGGTGCATTAGCTGGTCTATTTTGGTGAATTGGTACTTCGACATGGACATATGGTCTTTGTGGATTTTGGTGTGCTAGTGCTCGAGGTGTATTATAGTGGGGTTGGGTATTATATGCTAGTATGGGACATATGAAGTATGTGCAACAATTGGGGATTGTTAGGGTATCTGTGGGATGGTCCTCCATGTTGGTAAGTGACAGCTGAAACATCCTCCCTTTTCTTCTTGATGCTGCCAATGACACCTGATTGTATGGCCCTACTTACAGCTTGCAATGCAACCATAGACTGAATTTTCCCAGATTTGACACCTTCATTTATGAAGTGTCCCATCTTAACCAATTATGTGAAATTCTGCCCATCATCTTGTCAAAGTAGATACCTTCTTGAGCTCGGATAAAGTACTGTGAGAGCTCACTCTCATCTAGTGGTGGTTGCACCCTTGCGGCTTCAGTTCTCCAACGTCGTGCGTATTCCTGGAAATTCTCAGATGGCTTCTTTTGTATGTTGGTCAATTAGAATCTGTCAGCTATAATTTTAGTATTGAATCTGAAACGAATCATGAAATCTTCAGCCATTTCCTTCCAGTCACGCCATTTTTTAGGGTCCTGGCGCATTTACCAAGTCAATGCTTCTCCAGACAGACTCTGGATGAACAACTACATCCTCAGCTTCTCATTTCTCCTTATATTGACTAACTTGTCACAATATGCCCTTAAATGTGCGTGAGGGTCACCTTTTCCATCAAACATGTCAAACTTTAGTGGTTTGTACCCTATCGGCATGTCAATGTCTGGATGGATGCACAATTCATCATAATCAAGGCTCTATGTTCCCTAGTGACTTGTAAGCTTTTCAATGCCTTTCTTAGACCATGAAGTTGGGCATTTATCGATGCATCCTTTTTCAACTGATCATCTTTATCCATTTCTGCATATTGATCAACTTCGTACGGGACATTAACCACAACTAGCATTGTGAAGGTAGGAGCTCCAGCGGCATATATGGGTGGAACATGTTTGCTTAAAGGGAGCAGCGACATGTACCCCAAGTATCTGATGCATTGTAGGTATGCTAGGGTCATGATTACAGAGGTCAAGAACAGACCTGACTGCGGTTGGAAAAGCAGGTGGAACTCGAACGTGAGAAGGAGCATGTTGAGTTTGTTTTGGGTGATTTGGTAAGTCGGCAGAAGGAAAGTAAGCCTTTGGTAAGTTGATAGGCGTCTTAAAAGCTGGGAGAGTGGTAGCCGACAATTTGGCCAAGTCTCGCACTTTACGTAACTCTTCCCTTAAGATCTCGAGTTCTTGCCCCATGTTAGCGATTTTATTTTCATTTTTAATGTTTCTTACATTTCGAGTGAAGGTTCTCAATACTATCATTATGTTTGTGGCAACACGTTTAACTCGTCTCTATTAGTCATCTTTTCTTTTGATCGAATGTTGTATCGTGAGTCAGCCAGTTTGCAAGTCGACACAAATCAACGTACTTTTGGGAATTAATGATGAACAAAAAGAAAAGAAAACAAAGACAAAGAGAAACTATGTTAGTTTGGGAGATATTGAATGATGTAATAAATATGTAAGTGTAACACATATATACGCTAACTTAGCGACATTCAAAATGCATCCAAATGTAGAACCTTTTTTTTGCTGAGGTAGGCCTATGTTACAATTAGTTTGATAGTAAACGATCCATTTAAACACATTTTAGATTTGGAGCAAACATAACTTCATTGATTAAAGGTCGTCTTGGGTATTACAATGAGGTAGGCGATCAAAGACCTAAGAAATGAAAGTACTGGGGTGGCCACAAGGCATACAAGAGGGATAGCCCACACGACACTTTGAGAAGCTACAAAAGGGTATAAAGAAGAAAGACAATCTAGGGCCAAGTTGGAGCATCTTCATCGTTCACATCATAATAGTGCCCCGGGCGGTACTCTGAAGACTCTTCAGGGTCGCGCTCAAGTGATATGTCTATCACCCCTCCATCCCTCGGGTCATAGATCTTAGAACCCGTTTCAAAAACTTCCATGTGGTCTCCCCCCCCCCCCCCCTCCCGCTTCTTCTGGATCCTCTTCTGGTCCTCTTCGAGATCCTCTTCTAGGTCTTCTTCAGGATCCTCTTCTGGTTCTTCTTCATGGTCTTCTTCTGGGTCCTCTTCAGGGTCTTCTTCTGGGTCTTCTTCCTCTTCCTCCTCAACCACTTGGATTAAATAATTGACGGATCCAGGAACTATTTGATTGTACATGGGTGCAGTGAGTTCCATGCAAGGAAGTACTGATTTTCTAACCCAATCAATCCATTGGTTATCTACAAACCCCTGGTCCTTTGTACACTTGGTTGAGCCATATGACTCACAATAGTCCACCAAGAGTAATACTCCGGTGTACACCAACTTTTCCTCTCCAATGTTTAAATCAACCACATATTCCCATACGAATTGCAAATTTCTTATCCACCCTAGTGAGACTGAAGTGAAAGCATCCTTGTGTAATCCCATGATCGACCACAGCGGAATGTCTTGGACAACTCAAAATTTCTGCATAACTCTAAGAGGTGCATATGATTGAATGCCATTTGGCCCAATCAACTCAATAAAGAACAAATATCGAGTCCTTGCAAATGTCAATCCCTTTGTCCAAGAAAAACTTCCATTGGATGGCAACTCCCATAAGGTTGTTCAGAACTGTGTGCCACTCTTCCCTTCCTATCTGCGCGCCCGCCCAATATCGAAGGCGATCTTCGTGGCTTTTAATCCTATAATTACAAGAGTCTATGCAGTAATCCATATGTGGATCACGACAATACAAGTGTTCCATCGCCCAAATCTGTAACAACATATTGCATCCTCCGAAGAAGTTGTGCCCTCTCGTGCAAGCTGTCAATGATCAAAATACCTCGGCGAGAATCATGTGTACCAAGGAATATCTTTGTGGATTGTTAAAAATGCTCATAACCATCAACAACATATTGATGTCGACGGAATGAGACCTCATGGTGAAGACCATGATCCCCAAAAAAGCCATCATGAATACCCTTGTCCTCAAATGTACCCATGCTCCACGGGTGCATGCAAATTCGTGTTGATGTTCATCATAACCTTCAAGACGCCCAAACATTTGAAAAAGGTAGTTTAGCTTGACTTTTTTGTTGTCCACATGTATTAAAGATGGAAAGATATTCAGTTATAGAAGACTTAGAAAATCACCTGGACATATGACTGATGGGATCATCGGCAACCTTTCTCTAATTGGTTGTTTAATAAAACTACTGAACTCTTCCAATGTGGGAGTGATCTCAAAATCTGAGAATTTGAAAGTCACTGTGTTTGGGTCCCAGTACCCCATTAACTGATTTATGAAGACTTTATCGCCTTGTGTCCCTAGAAGTGACAATAATGCTCCCAACTGCCCTCGAATCTCAGCTCAGTGTATTCTATGGATGTTCTGCCATCAATTATGTAGGTTTTGTGGGGCTGAAACAATTATTTGGATATTTGGCAAGTCCTGGTTGTTATTCCTCTAAAAGGATGATAAAGAGTATGATAAGTTTATCTTCTCTAAATCCATTACGTGTTTTAGTTTTGATCAGTCATATCAATTTCACACAAAACATATCAATACCTTATATTGTCTTGCCTAAGGCTATGCAACATGGCCTATTTCTAAAGTAGCATTTTTTCCTAGATGATTGAGAATGGGACTGAGTAATTGCGAGAAGGCGCACTATCTTAATTGCACCAACTGTGAAACTAAAGAATTCAAAGTAAGTTTTGGAGGAGTGTGAGACACCATTCGCGTGAAAAAGTGTGTGTGTATGTGTACGGCTAAAGACTCGATAGAAAGTGCAAATGACAATATATGAAAAGTAGTAACAAGTAGTGTTTAAAAACAAATAAGGAATACAAGTTTGGATTACTTGCGACCTTACAATCAAAGCAATATATCATTTTGGTAAAGTAAATAATAGGCTGAAAATAAACAAGTAATCTCAAATATTATTCCTAAATTAAGTTTTCTAAGGTTAAAACCTAAGTAAGGTCTCAGTAGAGTCGTCAAGCTATCGCACCCTATTTAGAAATTGCCGAAGCAATTCACAACATAACATGGTTGTCACTCTGATTTTTTTTAAATTGTTTGTTTAAGAGTCACCACCTAATTTTAAGGAAAATATTAGGAAACCATTTTTATATGTAAATGTATAATTTGTTTGATTTGCAAAAACCAGTAAGATTCTAAGTAAGTATTTTGGTTACTCAAGGGGAAGGTATTAAGCATCCCACAGAGCCTATCGAAGATAGTCCTTAAACTCAATTTAGGAAAAATAATTAGAAAATTTTATTCAATTATTTGCATTAAAATTCATGAGAAGTAAATTTCATTAGTTTAAGTAAAAGAGTGAAATACAAGGTATGACATATATAGGTCTATAAAATAGTAGTATATTTATCCAAGAGTCAAATAAGTAAGTAAATAAATAATTGCACTTAAAATGTACGACAATTTTATATGTTGGAAAATATAGATGTGTCTTATATAAATTTATCCAAAATATATAAATGTTGAGTTTAAAGGATATAAAAAATTGTCGTTTTATTTATATATATAAAATTAAAAAATAAAAGAAAATAAGATAATGTAACATTCTGGAAATGTGTAGACTAAACTAGAACTAAAATGAAAGGGGTAAAAGTCTAGGATGAGGGCAAGGGCCTAAACTACCTAGGAAGAATGAAGGAAAACTTTTTTCTCCCTTGGACCACTCGGCGAGGGGCAGCACCATCGCTTAAGTCACTTGGCGATTAGCCAAGCGAACCTCCCTCGCCTAGTGGGCGGGGGGGGGGGGGGGGGGGGGGGGGGGGGGGGGGGGGGGGGGGGGGGGGGGGGGGGGGGGGGGGGGGGGGGGGGGGGGGGGGGGGGGGGGGGGGGGGGGGGGGGGGGGGGGGGGGGGGGGG
>JAJOOR010031460.1:0-14646 GCA_036250505.1 Solanum acaule | reverse complement strand
AAGAGGGAAGTTCTATTTTTAAGCTAAATAAGAAAAAAGTTATATTTTTAAATACACATGGTACTTATCATGGGAATACATAAACAAAAATATTTAAGTTAAATAAAATAAAGTTTATTTTAAAAAATGAATAACTAAAGCTCACAAAGAAAAATTTAAAAAGTTTAAACAAAGTGAAGGGTAATTTTGTAAACAAACAACTTGTTCTTAAAATTTATCAATATATATTATTTTGAATATAACAAACCAAACACTTCAATAAGAAATAATCCTAGGACAACTTATCCCATCATAACTAATCCCAACATAAGTTATCCCATCATAACTTATATCCAAACCACACGACCCCTAAGGACCATATAGATCATATGAAATATATTAATGATTAATATAAAGCAACCCTGATACATGAAGGATCATTTTGATCATTTTCTCCATAAACATATATAAAACAATATATTTTTCTACTTTTTGAGAAAGTGACCCTCAATATTGTTGGTCACATTAAGAATAAAACCCAAGAAATTAAGGGGCGCTGGGTTGTTTTCTATTTTCTTTTCATACTCAAATGTCCATGTAATCCATTGTTGTTCACATGATGATACGAACGTAAATGAACTATAGAAATCTAACAAATCTCCACCAATCACTTTCCGGGTTATTGATTTCTTGTAACGATCTATGGCTTCAATTTCATACTTCATAGTCTTTTCTTGTCCATCTGTAATCATTAAATTTAGCAAATACAAAGGTGTTACTCCTAGTTCAACTGCACAATTCCTCATGAAAGACTTAAAAGCATTTACAAAATATTATATTTATTTTATTTATTTCTTTTACTGTTTTTCATTTTTCTCCAAAAATTATCTATTAATATTAGCACTTGAATATTGGTTTGTCTACCTTTACTGAATGGAGTAGTCTTTAAAATCTCAAAAGAAGAGCTGACAAAAATCAAACAATTTTTTTTTATCCCTCCTCACTTGGTGACTCGAATTCACTACGTTCAGATTAGAAGTGATGTATGTTTATCATCCGAGCAACTCCCTCTTGTCCAAACATCATCAACTATGTTTTTTATGAAGATTATTTTCTCAAACAAATTATTTTCATTCTACAAAATACACCTAATTATAGAAAATTGATGCAAGTAAATCAAATTGAGAGAGAGAGGGGATAAATGTATGTTACCTTCATTATATTTCATGTTAATAATCGTACCGGCTTTTTCTATTTCACCCTCATGAACCTCGAAATGGTTGATAGTAGGGCTTATGTTGGCTGCTTGATGAGTATTGGTGTGCATAAGATCATTAATCAAGTGTCCTCCACACTTCACCTCCATTGACACAATCAACTTGCCTTTCAGCCCCATATTTTTTCTTCTCCTCGAAATAGTAAGAAGGTGTGAAAATGAACATGTAATCTTATATAGAGTTTAATTAGAGGTGAAAGCTAGCAAATATATATGCCACGTGCTCCTAGTTGGGGATTTTTTGTAATATTAGGTGTTAGTTTGGTTAAAAATTTAATTAGAAAAGGCTTAGATATGTCATCGAACTTTGAGAAAAGACTTATTTATGTCATTCGTTAAAAGTTTGGCTCATCCATGCCATTTCCATTTGAAAAAGGGTCATCCATGCCATTATTTGTTAACTGAAAATGACATAGGTGAGCCAAGTTTTTAACGGATGACATAGATGAACGTTTCTCAAAGTTCGATGGCATATTTGAGCATTTTCGCTTTTAAAAACTTATTTAATTAATGACGTGATAATTGACCATGTGTAAAGAATTGGTTTTGCAAACCCAAACTGTTTTTCGTTAAAAAATAATGGCATGGATCAACCTTTTATTCAAACGGAAATGACATAAATGAGCTAAACTTTTAATGGACGACATAAATAGTTCGATGACATATTTGACCATTTTCACAGTGAAACTTTATGTACCCATGGTAAGTAATTATACGATGGTGAATAACTGTTTGCAATTAACAAGATATATTCATTTTATAGATATATTGAGGTTTACAAATACACGATTCTTAATGACAAAATTATGAATATTAACTTCGCTATCATCAAATCACAGTGAGGAATTGCATTTCTTATATTACTAAGGATAAGACTCATACATATCATTTTTCTCAAACTCCACTTATTTAATTGCATTTTAGAATGATTTTAAGGCATTTAGAGACTAATTTACAGAAATTAGGGATTTTTCTTAATTTTTCGTGTGTATTAGCCTATGAATAGTTTGGTGATATGACTTCTAGACAAAATTTTCATGAAACTTTTATGGAACCCTCCGTAGAGAGTTGGGGAGCAGTACGTACAATCTCACCATTTTTGAGTGATTTTTGGACATTTGATGGCCAATTTACAAGAATTAGACGATTTTGTCAGTTTTTCGTGTGTGTTAGCCTATGAATATTTTAGTGATATGACTTCCTGATGATTTTTTTGCGAAACCTTTATGGAACCATCCGTAGGGAGTTGGGGGAGAAGTACGCCAATCTCACCATTTTAGAGTGATTTTTTGGCATTTAGGGGCCCATTTACAGGAATTAGACGATTTTTCATATGTGTTAGCTCATAAATATTTTGGTGATTTGTCTTTCAGACGAATTTTTTGTGAAACCTTTATGAAACCATCCATAGGTCATTGAGGGACTAGTACATAGAATCTCTACATTTTTTATAGTGATTTTTGGTCATTTAGTAGCCAAATTACAAGAATTAGACGATTTTCTTAGTTTTTGTGTGTTAACCTATGAATATTTTAGTGATATGTCTTCTGGATGAATATTTTGTGAAATTTTTATGAAACCTTCCATATGGAGTTGGGGGAGCATTACGTACATATGATATGTTATTGTAAAAATCACTTTTATCAAATAAGTGAATAATGTAACAAGATTTTCGTCTCTGAGATTTTGTTCGCTACTTTTCTCATACGGGTAGGAGAACCACAATCGATAACCATTAGAAAATTTCAAGGAGTTTAGGTATTTGAATTAAAACTTTAATTTTAATGATTTGACTTTTTTGACCAATTTACAATGTTATATATTTTTGTTTAATTTCCTTTGCCTAATACCTATTGGCGCATGCCTACTTTGTGTGAGAGAGGATTATAAATGGTAGATTTTATACTAATTCTGTCACATGTCCTTTTGGCTTTTAAAAGTATGAGAAAATGGCTCTTTGTTAGTTTTTGATCAATTTGTGTCATGATCCGATTTCTCAGGTCATAATTGCACCAACCAATATTCCATTAGTAGGTAAGCCTAATTCATAGCATGAAATTAGAAGCAACGGCTATCACGCGGAAGAATACAAAAAGGACCGGGGACAATAACAAGGAGGAGAAGGGTAAGTAAACAAATAAAAATACAACAAAACCATCTCAAAACCTGACATCAGTTATTAATCAAGCATCTAGTCAAACATAGTAGTACAAGGATTTTCAAACTCAATAAATATTGAACTGTCTCCGAAAGCAAAATAGAGACTAGTCCTAGCCAACATACAGGAAGATCAACAATTTTCAATGCAAGGAGATCACCACAATTTTCGAATCCTAAAAGTTGCTACGCACAGGATCCAAATCAAGGCGAGAACTCGTACTATGATCTGTAAGGTGCGGAAGTATAGCATGAGTATCAACAAGTGGTACTCAGTAGGCATAGGCTGACAGAGCTCCAAAGAAAAAGCAAGCATGAATTGTTAAGAAAACTATCGAGAAAACAGAGAGAAATATTGAAGGCAAAGAGAACTTTCTATTTTTGTTGTAGATGAAACCAAACTACAGGACGTTTAAATAGATAAACCAAGCAACAAACTAACTTCTCCATCTCCTAAAGAAAAGGAAATAACTTAACCGCAGGATCTAAACTCTATACCCTTAACCTTAAGGCCTAAATCCTAAACTCTAATGAAACCCTAAACCGTTGAGCCTAAACCTTAAGGACTATACCCAACCCTATACCTTAGGGCTTAAACACTAAACCCTAAATAGTAAACCCTAAAACTTAGGACCTAAAACCTAAACCTTAAGGCCTAAAATCTAAACCCTAAGCCCAGAGAAATGCTAAGAAATCCCAAGAACCCTAAACCCTAGAAAAACCTTCACCCCAAAAACTCTAAACTTTAAACCGTAAAAGAACCCTTAAAACTCCTTAAAAACCCCTAAAAACCATTAAAAATGCTAAACTTTAAACCCGAAACCGTCAAACCTAAACTCTATTCCCTAAACCTTATAGTCTAAATCCTAAACCCTAAAGAAATGCTAAACCGTAGGGCCTAAACATTATGGACTATACCCAACCCTATACCTTAGGGCTTAAATCCTAAACCCTAAATCATAAACCCTAAACCCTAAACCTTAAGGCCTAAAATTTAAACCCTAAGCCCTAAGAAATCCCAAGAAACCTAAACCCTAAATAAAACCCTAAAAAGAAATCCTAAACCCTAAAAAAACCCTAAAAACCCTAACCTAAAAATCACCCTTAACCTTAAAACACCTCTGATCACCACCATGCTATCAAAATACAGATCACAATGTTAATTAAGATGTTTAGACACCAAAATCACAATAATTGAAGATGAACATAAAATTGAATCAAAACGAGAATGTGAGACCCACACCGAGAATCCCAAAATTGACTCTGTCAAAAGGTACTGATCGACTTACTCAAATTGTTTCCTAAAATGGGACACAATTCAATGCTCGAAAGGGAGCGAACAAAAACATGTATCAAAAGCTCAATTAAATCACCATTAAAGAGCTTGGGCAGCCCCTTCGGGAGATAAATCACATCAATATGAAGTCCCCCACACTTCCCCAATCACTATAGTATGTACCACACCAATTCTATAAAATATGCAACTTAAATCAACCAAAACAGAGGTCCAAGGCTCTCACAATCGCGTTTTGAAAATGGGGGAGAAGGTTGAAAATAGTAGGGGACTGACCTTAAAATGCCTGAAAATTGTTCATTGTTATCGCAAGCCCAATGGGCTACGACCGTGATGAATAAAAAATGATTTTTCATTTTTTTTTCAGCGAGGCCAAGGTTTGCGATCGCAATGAACAAAATGATAGGCACTAGCAAAGCCAAAAAGTTAGCTAAAGCTCCAATGTTCAATTGGGTGCTCCAGATTCATCCAGGACCCTGTGGGCACAAACAAACTAACCTAATTCAACCTTTTGGACTCAACAAAACCATCGAAACTTCCATTGGAGGTCTTCTTGGCAAGAAGTGGCCCCACATCACATGGAGTTAAGCTAAAATCCACAAGGACGCTCGAAATGAGCCCCAAAACCTCGGGACCCAAACCAAAGGTCTTACTAGATCAAACTCGACGCTTCAGAGCTAACAAAACTATCATAATTCCATTTTGAGATTGTCTACTTGGATCTTCGACCGGAGTCAACCGTTCAAACTTTAGAAGCTCCAAATTATGAAAACTTGCACAAAACTCAAACGGACGACTAGATGACCGAACTGTTTGTCCCAGGAAGTCATAAATGACTTGGGATCGCTACAGAAAAACTCTAAATGCTGAAAAGATCGAAAAATAAAGAAAATAACCTAAAGGGTCATTACAATTTGGCCAAATTTAGAATGCCATATGTTTTTGTTTAATTTCCTTTGCCTAATAGCTATTGGGCCATGTTGGTAAGAAAATTTTGCACTTTAAGTTAAGACAATTGTTAACTTATACTTGTAAAAAGAACGGCCAAACCCAATGTTAGTTTGAGTTACTTGTAGTATTACCCTTTGCCATAACTCTATTAATTATTATAGTTTAAAAGATTGGTTTGAGACTTACACTTATATTTACCTGACTCTATGTACGTACCACAAGCTGGGGAACTAGTCTCACGAGACTAACATCCTAATAGTTGGGCTAAGATTGCTACATACCAAATATTAGATAGATGGAAAGAAATCATTTCAATTGGAGATGCCTAGATATCCAAAAAAATAAAAAGTGCAATACGCTAGCATACTAAGCAATTTTTGTTTTTTTCACAAACTCAATTAACTAGAAACAAGGATGCTTTTACTCAACCATCTTCAACCGAGGCTAATAACATATTAAAGAATTATTCAGCCTTCTCACAGGATCAAACGAAACAAAAGTTAGTTTAACGTGAAACATATCTTCAAGTTAATTGAATGATCAAGAAAAATATATTAGGAAAAGGAAATGGAGTTAAATAAACTTCGGTTCATTTAAAATGGCTTCAATATTTAAGATTTTCCACTTGTAACACTACTAAAAAACTGCAAAAAAACCACGGCCAAAAGCGACGGACTGCATCGCTTTTTTGGTCAAATTCGACGAAAAAGCGACGTAGTCATGTTCACCGCTTTTCAAAAAGCGACGGACAGCGTTGCTTTCTGATTTTTTTTTATAAGCGACGGACAACGTCACTTTTTTTATATCTTCATTTTTTTTAATTTCCAAAAAGCGACACATTCCGTCGCTTTTCTGGAAATTTAAATTTTGAAAATCCCAAATAAGCGACAGACTAAAGGATCCTGTCCGTCGCTTTTCTGGAAATTAATTTTTTGAAAAATCGAGAAAAGCGACAGACTAAAGGAACATGTCCATCACTTTTCTGGGTTTATTTAAAAATATAATGCAAAAAAAGGGTTGGACAAAAGCACCCTGTCCGTCGCTATTTTTTGCATTTTTTCAAAGCAGAAACTGGTTCTACTGCCCACCTGCAAATATAAATCAATTCAATTCATATTAACCAGCCCAATAAAACAAAATACAATCTAAATATCCCACACAAGATATAATACAACAAAATTAAATCAATCTTCAAAAATATCTAAATCACAATACAAAAACATATAAAGTCATTCAAATTTTGTTTCAAAATTAAAAAATAGTTCATAAACTAAAGCAATAGAAGATAATCAAAGAGTGTAGTCTATATAATCATCATCCTCCTCACTGTCATCGTCAGTGCCCTCGACAAGGGACGATGTAGATGTAGGTCGACGAGCGAGGTTCAACACTTGTTCTTTGATTTGCTGAACTGTCGCACTCATGCTTTCTTGTTCAGCTACTCTTTTTCGCTCAGAAGACTCTTGCAGTGCTACTGTCAGTTTTTCTATCTGTGCTGACATAGTAGCGATCTGAACACCGTTAATTGCCTCGCCTTGATGTGACGATCCAATACCTTCTAAGTCTGACAAGAGTCGTCGTACATCATTTCGAGAGCCTCGACCATAGACTCTACCCTTGTGTGTCCCCCCTACCACTTTTTTCTGTCCAAATTTTATTGGACAGTTCAGGTGTCATTTGGACCGAACTATATATATAGCCAGTGTGCAATGAGCCACCCTTAAGACTGCCTCTAGCCTTTTTGGCTTGTTCGAACATCGCCTTGAGCTTATATGTGTTCCAATATTGGCGCAATTCATCAAACACATTAGGCAACATCCAACTCGGACACTGATTAGTATCCCGAGATTTCTTTAGCCAGCTAGACAGTCTCGCGGATGCCCTCCTCTCAAATGTGGTCGCAATGACCATATTAAACCTCGGTTCTCAAGTACACATATTCTAAAAAATGAATAGTGTTAGATAATTAAAAAAAATAAAGGATACTAAAATTAATAAACTTAACTAAAAAATTATTTACCTTTCATTAAACACCGCTTGATGTATATTGTTTGTGATCTCACTCCAGAAGTGATTAGCCTGTGTAAAAAGCCTTCTCACAGAGTCTTTTAAAGCCCGAGCAGCATCCATTATAGGATACCACCTGCAAAACACATAATAAACGTTTTAGTTCTTGAATAATAGATTAATGAATGCTCCAATAAGTAAAATAAAGTAACAAATAGATAACAAAACAAACTTATGATGACCCATCCGGCTCAATCATGTCCCTCTGTCTCGGTGCTAGAGCAGACGTCTCATCTAGTGTAGGTGTAGGTGATACACCAGGATGCACATAATACTGAGTCAATGAAGGTGTACTGGTCACATAATCTGACTGCTCACTACTAGAATTTCTAACCCTCATGGCAGATAGCTGAGGAGATGTACCTGTGGGAGATGGAGAGGGAGATGTAGTACGGCCAACCGATAACCTACCTGCCGATAAGGGTCGTGCTCAATGAATAGACTATAAAGGTTGGTCCTCGTAGCGCCGTGGAGGTAGTGACTGTGAAGTAGAGGAAGCACCGACTGATAGACGATAATTAGGATAATATGCCCGAGGATCCGCCGTACCAAATGGAACAACCAATAAATGAGTATCATGAGTAATGTGCTCCGGCGCAGAAGAAAGAAATCCTGGAATATCCTCAGATTCTATGGGTCTCCTAGATTTCTTCTTTTTAGTCTTATTAGGTTGGCTAACTCCAAGATGCTCGTGAGATCTATCACCCTCACCCCCCGATGACATCTGTATGCAAATTTACATGGATAATATATAAAAATTATAAATTAAATAAAATTAGTACTAGCAAAATAAATAACTTATATACTAGCTATATAGTCTATCATTCTACTTTTATTCCTCCTCGCTTGTTGCATTTCCATCACTCTCCCATTCTTCCTCCTCAGTTGTTTCATTTTCATTGTCATATTCTTCGTCATCAAATGAATCATTTTCCCCATCCTCATACATTTCTTCCTCAACATTTATCATTATCTTAGTATCTCCTAATATGTGTTGAGGATGTTCTAGTGTGATTTACAATTCAACACCAACTTGTTGCTGAACAATTGCAACCTCATTTGGTACGCCACATCTAAGACATTGTCAATTTCAATTCTTCCCACATGTTTAGTCATTATAACAACCCACCAATCAAATTGGCTCTACGCAATGGATATGGAGCGTAATACACTTGTTTAGCATTATGTGCAACGATGAAAGGATCATAACTTTTGTATTTCTGGTGTGCTTAACTTCAATTATATTATGTTGTTGGTCCCTTTTGTGCCTCTATGTGATGGGTCAAACCACTTTTGGAACGACGCCGTCCGTCGCTTTTTCGTCCATCGTTTTTTAACAATTTTTTAGTAGTGTAACCATAAAAAATGATTCTGAAAGTTTAACATTCAGTCACAATGAAAATGATGAGATACAGGGTACAAAAAATCCCTAGAGTGTGAAATAGAAAATGATTAGAGGGGCTCGAAGGCACAAAAGTTCTTGGAGACATAACTACAAGGAATAAAGATAGAGGAAGTGCATATGGAGCATTTGAGATCCACATAGTCATCACTCTTAGAGTCATCCTCTTTATTTTCGGATAGAGCCTGCTCGAAGGTTTCTCTCCGCAGCATTAAAAATAAGTCATCAACTAGACTATATCACTACAACAAATATGATATTTAGCTACGAAATTCTTAGGCAAACACAAAATTCATCACTATATATTCACCTTTTGTGACCAAAAAAAAAAAATTCGTATTTAAATGCATGAGCAACATATTTTTAGTGAAGAAATTTACAATTTCGTAGTGAAGTTTTGTCCATGAAAATTTCGCACCAAAAAATAATTTTACGTCATTCACTAAGTACCACTAGTGACGACTTTTAAGCTATTAGTGACACATTATTTTGTCGCTAATACATGATCCAATTTGTGACAAACTTTTATTTGTCTTAAAATTGGTTACAATTTTGGATACGAAAAAATTTCGTTACAAAAAATAAGTTGTTGCAATAGTGACAAATTAAAAGTCGTAGTTAAATGTTGTAAGATTTAGCCACAAATTTTTATATTTTATTGTGACCTTTGTATTTGTCTCTAACAATATAAACAATTAGTGGCAATCATTTTATTGTCTCTAATAAACCGGTGATTTATTGATAGAATAATTTTGTCACAAAATATGCAATATTTAAATAGCGATGTTTAAAATCTATAGCTGAATAATTTAACTATTTGCTAAATAGTTAAGACTTTTTATAACATATGAATGGGTAAAATTTGTCTTTTAAAAAAAATTAATAAATAAATAAATTTGTAATTGTAAATTAATCTGATACTATATCAACAATATGTTTTGTTTTAAAATATATATATATATGACGGTTATTGGTGGTAGTTGTGGGTTTTGCCACATAGTTTTTGCCCTACCTATTTTAATTAATTGATCAAGCGTCTTGAATTTCAAACCGAGTGAAATAAGTATTTATAAATGTCAAAATTATGTTTTAAAAAATTATCAAGGTGATGCGAGAGAATACTAAATGAAAAAAGAAAGGTTGTAGATGTCGATCAAAGTAAAGCTACTTCTTTAGATCGACAATTGGTTGCTGTCACTTCTGAGAAAAATCGTGCACACTCAATGGATGTTGTTACAAGTAATATTGGTGTTCAAACAACTACCGAAAACAAAGAGGGAACGCCAAGAGTTGGGGTTGATGCACCGCGAGTTGGTTCAGGAAAAACAATAATGGATTCAAGACACAAACTAACGGATACATCTTATGTTGAAGATGTTGAAAATTCTGGGCAGCATGTTTTGCAAGTTGAAACCAAGAATGCAACTAAAAATTGGACACTGGTTGCACACAAAAATTCAACTAGTAATCGGAGTCCTGACTAGTCAAAATAATTCTCCATGTAGTGAAAAGGGTGCGACTGGAAATTTTCATGACAGTGAGAAGAGGCAAGATATTAGTAATGCTCAAGAGACCTATTATGTTCGAATAGCTTTGATGCTTTATTGAAGACTACTGGAAATCAAGTAATTAAAGTTAACAGAGAATGACAACGATTTGATCCAAGAAAAGCAAGTCTCACCACCTACTTTGAATAGCAAATTAAGTCCAGAAGCTCTCGTATTTGTGCCTAAATGTGTGATTGCAAAGAAGAATAAGTCAAGGGCCTTAGTGTCAAATACAATTGATTTGGGCGAGGATTCTCTTGATGAAGATGAGGAAGACAATATGCTTGATTTGGGCGAGGATTATGAAGATGAGGAAGATATGATGGACATATGCTTTGATAGAGTGTCTAGGGAAGGAGATATATCACCTAGGCAACATAGAAGTGGAAGAAACAAAAGCAAAAAGAGGACACATGGAAGGCAACATAGTTGGGACGGTAAAATGACTGAGGAGTTTGTTCCAAGGCACCTACCGATGTGACAGGCAAAGCAGAACCATTTGACAGTATCAATAGGTTCAACAAGATCCAATAAATCCATAAAGAAAGTATGAATTATCAAGTGTTGTTGGATAGGTTTGAAGAAGAAGACAAGAGAAAAATACTTCAAGTTACTTTTGATGGACAATCAATCTTTTTTAATTCATGCGTTTGTAATAGAAAGTTTGAGGCTGATAACTCAACTTTCTTCTTGATTGGCATATTTTTACATTATTTAAGCATCCTCATTCGTAATATCATCATGGAGTTTATTACAAACTCTGTGGTGATCAGAAAATACTTAGTTCTCTCTAGCTCTTATTTTCTTCATGTTTGTTAGATAGTAGACGTTAGGTACTTCATTAGGATTAGTACGGTAAGACCTAGCCCCCCTTGCTTGCACTTATCCCTATTGATATTTTTTATGTTTAATAAAATGCCACTAGACACTGTCTAGTGGTAAATTTGCGGAATAAAAATATGTATTAAAATTATTTTGATGCTATTTTGTAATTTAGCAAAATGTCCTAATCTATTATTATATATTTTACATATAATATTATGTATCGATTATGTCTTTTCATTAATTTAAAAATATTTTTAATATAAAAACAAGTATTTATTTAAGTATGTACCGAGTTATTTTCACTTATTTTGATTGCATTGGCAGTACATGTTGTTAAAAGTTTTGTTTTGGAGAAGATTATTGGTCTCTGCATGTTAGCAGACCATGTCACTCAGAAATTCAGAACATTTTTAGCCCTTAGGCATATGAGAAACATATTGACTTTCTACTCATGATAGTATAAACTGCATTAGAACTGGAATATCAGACTATTCTCTTGTACATAGGTCAGTTCCAAAAACAATTTATCAGTCGACAGTATGGATATGAGAACCATTTACTACAATAATTTAAAATTGGGGCATAATATAGGTGACAAACCAACTCAAGAAAAACATGTAAATCAAGTAACTCTTGGAGAGTTAAGTACGTGATCAAATTACCCTCTATGGCTAGTCAAATAGATTAAGCCACTTTAAACCAATGAAAACTCAACTAATAACAAAAGATTTTATACAAGTAGAGGTGTTATGATCTGACAAGCAGATATACAATTAGTGAACAATTAAAACAATATACAATTAGTGATGTACATACACATGAATTTAATGGGTGATTCAACTGCTTGTGTGAGAATGTAAACAAGTTCCATTGAATAAAAACTCATCTCCATGTTGACAACTGTGAAATATCTGCAACCACAAATAACTACAGAACTATAGAATATGCATGGCAGTACAACGGAATATAAGGGTCTATATTCACAATTACAAAGATACAATAGAAAAAGTCACCAAAATTGCGCCTAAGAAAAATAATATTGTAAATTGGATAATTGAAATTTACTTTGAAAGTGTGATGCACATTGGCCTAATGATTGGGACAAAAATGTCACTAGTTGGTTATTTTTTATGGGCAACAATGGAAGAACTTCCATTACCTACAAATTTTCGAGCCCAAAATCTAACCAAGTAGAATGAGAAATCTGCAATATTAGGGCACCATTTACATTTTATACAAGAAAAATGTGTTCTTTTTACAATAAGCTATAACTAAATAAAAAAGTTCTTGAATCTTTAAGAGGAAGATAAGAACCTGAATAAACGTTAGGATGGAGAAACAAAACTCATGTGATGGTAACCAAAATAGATCTGCAAAAAATTGTAGATTATGGTGGAAAAGCCTCATACACATATTAATGTAAACCCTAAAAATCCCCGTCACTGACCAATTGCTAATTTTAGATCTTCCTAAGGGTTTCCCGGAAGAAAGAGATATATAGATGAGATGTGATGGCAACCAACTATGATGTGAGATTAGAAATAATTTGGTTATGGCGTTTGCAAATTATTCACTAATAATCGAATTTGGTGTAGTGCTAGCAGCACACCTGAATCATAGACCTTCGGAAGGTGAAAGAGAATTTTATGTTCAGGGTCACACTATAAGTTTATTTCCAAGGAGCAAGGAGAATACAACACATGCTCATAATGTCCCTTGTATTCTTCTTTCACCACGAAAAATAGTCTTTGGTGTGACCCCTGAACAAAAATTCTCAACTATCGAGAGTATCTGATATCAAGTGTGTTGCTGGCCCTTGAACAAATATTACGTAATTGTAAGAATTATATGTTCACTCCACATAGAAAATATGCAAATATTTATAGGACTATAATACCTTCAACTGAGAAAATTGGTCAACAAAGTAGCACTCATAATTAATTTCTTTCTAATTGTAACACCCTAGAGAATTTTTGGAACTAAGACTCGAGCCGTCCTTCATGTGGGGTGAGATTTTACCGAGGAATAAAAATTTCTTGAGTGTTAAGGTCCCTAGATGTAGCACATTGAGTTCCAAGAAGAGTTGAATTGGAAATAGTTATTTTTGGAAAGAATTCAAAAATCTGGAAAATTTGGCTAAGTATGGAAAAAAGGTGAGTTTTTGGTCAACTTTGAGCAGTCGTAACTCCTAGCTCAGAATGATTTAGGCAAATTTCCAGTCATGTCTCGAAATCCCTTGGAATGATATTTTCAACGCCGCCGAGTTTGCTCGATTCCGAGTTCGTATGAGTGAGTTAGGCCCTTTGGAAGTTGGGCTGTTGGCACAGTCGCACAGGGCAGTTTAGTCCGAAAATTTTAAGGGTATTTTGGTCTTTTCCCTAGCCAATTCTTTTGGTTATATTGAGGTGTTAGACTGATTTTAAATCAGTTTTCCCTTTTTAAAAGTGAGAGTTAGGGTTTTGGAGAGAAGAGAGAAAGAAGAGGAGAAAGAGAAGAAGAAGCAAGGATTTCGTCAAGATCATCGTGGTTTTCGTCGGGGGTGATCCCTATTAAGGTATGTGAGTTCATAGTGTTGGGTTGGTTCTTTCCCCCACATGCCAAACTCGTTTTATTTCCGAGAAAAGATTGGTTGTGTTGTTGAAGTTGTTGGGTTATGTTGTTGATGTTGTTGATTGTGCTGTTGAAGTTTCTTACTGGTTTAGTACATGTTTCCAGTTGTGTTTTTGAGTTGAAATCCACTGTATGTTGAGGGGTTTATGATCCCAAGTGTTTGGGAAAAGAACCTTTGAAGTTAAGAGTTTCAAATTAAGTTAAGAGTTTCAAGTCAAGTTAAGAGTTTCAAGTTAAGTTAAGAGTTTCAAGTCAAGTAAAGAGTTTCAAGTAAAGTAAAGAGTTTCAAGTAAAGAGTTGAGTTCATTTTCTCAAAATTTATTAGGGAACTAAGTATTTCCCAAAGAAGTTGATAAATGTTTTCACATTTGAGCAAAGAAAGGGAACATTGATTCCAAAAGAGAGCCTTTGGGCTAAGCTTTGAGTAATTATCTCAAACTAAAGAAAGAAGTTATTTTAAAAGCATGAGCCAAAGTATTTTTGGGAGTAGTATTGAGCACCGAATTGGGGACACGAGTTCATATTAACTCAACTCTCC
>JAJOOR010031459.1:0-16414 GCA_036250505.1 Solanum acaule | reverse complement strand
CCTATTTCCCGTTAATTAATGTTGAATGTACTTCCGCGACCGATGAAGTGTGATGACAAGTTTGAGAGGCTTGTTTGGGGTTCCTTCGGGTTCCTCATTCGCCATGTCACGTCTAGGCCCTAGGCTTGGGTCGTGACATTTATAGACATGGCCAAACCAAAAGTTGCAGGAATAAATATGCCACCCCGACATGTAAGGGCACAAAACTCCAGAAGAGATGCAGGGACGACAGATCACCCAAAAATAAGGAGCGAGAACAAGAAAGCCAGTTCCAGTAGGAGGATTCCCATTAACCCTAATGTCAGTTTGTGGGCTCGAGGGTTCTTTAACGCGATACATGCCTTTGGAGCAGCTCACGATTTGGACAATATGGCTAAAACTAATATCGATGTAGAAACTGAGGCAAACACACACAATGTAAACCAAAGTCAAAATGACAACACTCCGGGCACTGATGCCCAGAAAGATGAAGCAACTACATAGACAGGATCCCCTCTTTACCTTCCCCTCTGTCTTTCTTCATTCTAAATTCTGGATATTATGTTAATTGCATTTGAGGACAAATTGCCTTTTAATTGTGGTGGGGTGAGGCTCACCTTTTTTGCGCTATTTGTGACTCGTATTTTTGCTTATGTATTTGGGCTTTGAGCTATCATTGTGTTAAATATTGCTTTTTGTGGATGTTTGAGCTTGTGACTCCTTTTATTTTAAATTGCAAAATGATTTTAACCCGTCCAAAAGTTTATGCCACCTCTTGTGTGTTTAACGTGGCTGTTCTTTTCTAAAATTTGATTCTCAGTTTTGATCAATACCGATGACTTGAATAGTGCTTACAATCAAACGAACATGAATGCGCGGCTATGATGAGGCCAAATGAAGTTGCGTAGACAATATGTGAACTCTTTGCATCTCGTTATGACTAGCCTTGTATCAAATTGATTCTCTTGTGATGATCATTGCACACTAGCGAAAGTGTGGAGTCTTGTTTAACTTATAGTGTCAATGCCTAGTGTGATGAGCTTACCTGTGAACTATGCATGATAGATCCTAGAATTTACCCCGTTGGTCCGGTCAACTATGTTATGTTATATCTTGATAGGATCTTAGGCAACTTTAAAGAGTGTGAACCAATTTGACATATACCTATTTTGTGACCTACCTTGTGAGTGTGTGATTCTCTCTTGAACACCCCTTGAGCCTTACCTTTCCTTGGAAGAAAACTTGATGAAAACTAAACTTTTCTTAATCCATCACCCATAATCCTCATGAAGTTGTGGTTAGTTTGAATAGCCAACTTAGGATAAAAGCCTAAGTTGGGGTGTGGTGAAAAGAAAAGAGAAGGTCAAGAAGTGCAAGAAAGTCCCTCCTACCCATTGTTTTGAGGAAAATGGAACCCTTCCATATAAAAAAGAAAAAGAAAAAGAAAAAGAATGAAAAAGAAAAGTTGTGGAATAAAGTTGAAAAATGAAAGGGGGTTCCCATACAATTCATGGAAGGTAAATAATAGGATGACTTATAAGCACTGATGAAAATGATGAAGGAGAAAGGAAAGGAAGTGTTGCGAGCACCACACCTCATGAGGATGAAAGTCACTGAGCCTAAATGACCATACCTTTGCACTCAGCCCCGTTACAAGCCTTCAGAAGTCCTTTTTGATCTTGAGTGAGCTGAAACAAATGTTGATTGGAAAATACGGACAAACCTATGGGTGAAAGCATGCATTATGTTCTTCTTTGTGAGAGTGAGCGTTGCATCTAATTCCAAAGCTTTAAACTGTGAAACCATTGTGTGAATATGGAATCATTCTTTATGTGAGGGCATTTGAACATTATAGTTGAGCTTGAACTTGCATTTGAAGCAAGTATTGTGAGCATGAGATTCGTTGATATTGGTGAGTCACAACTTGAATCTTTGAGTGCACATTTGATCTTTGCATAAGTAAATTGAGTCTTGTTGTGTGCATTTATCATTGAGTCTTGTCTAGCACTGTTCGAGACACCCTTGTGGAATGGCTGAACTTGAGTTTGCTTGAGGACAAGCAAAAGTTTAAGTTGGGGTGTTGATGAGTCCACAAATTGGACTCATTCAGGGCTATATTTTAAAAGAAATTGTGTCCTCAGATGCTTATTTTATCTCAATATTTGATGAAAACCCTTAAGTTTCAAGTATTTGAAGTTAAATAGAGTATGAACACAATGTCGCAAAAAAGGAACGAAAAGGGATGAAAAGAACGAAGAAATGAAGGTCTGAGGATCGCCGAGTTCACTTGGCGAGTCGCCGAAGGGTCTTACTTCGCCTTTTGTTCCAGTGTGTTGAGCCCTGAAGAAAATGATCAAGTCGGCAGAAAAAGGGAGCAGTCAGCGCATTGCCGAGCAGTTTCGTGAAGCAGTACCATACCACCCAATTGACCAGAGTATGATGATGCTGAAGGTTGGTACAAGATGACGATGAACTACACCAAAGGGCGAATCGCGGAGTTGATCGGCGATTTCGACTAATGACGCCGAATGATCCGCTGCAGCACAAATCTGTGATAACTATAAATACTAGTTAGAGTTTTAGTTTTAGTGTGAAACTTTTATTATAATATTCACTTAGAGTATAGTACATTTTGATATTTTTGCTCTAAGTGTTTTGGAAACTTGAAGAAGAAGAGGGTTTCATCTCCAAGGAGTTGGACTTGGGTCTCTTGATTTCGTCATTCTTGGCCTGTAACAAGACTTAAATCTTCATACCCATTTGAATGCAAGCTCATTTAGGTATAAATTTCTTTCTCTTGATGTGTGGCTAAAAACCCCATTCTTGGGGTGTGATTTAGCGAATATGGGTTAAAATTGTTGTTGGGTCTTGTTTGCTGATAGTTTAGAAATAGAAATTTATGCCAATATGAGTTTGCATTCAAATGGGTATGAAGATTTAAGTCTCAAAACAAGCAAAGAGTGAAGAATCCACAAGACCCAAATCCAAAATCTTGGAATTGAAACCCTTTGAATCTTCAAGTTCTTCAAAACCCTCTCCAAACTTAGAACTCAAAATTCTATGTTAAAAATTCTATATTAAAAATATGATATTAAGCTACAACTCTCAACGAGTATTTATAGTTTTCGAAAATCTATGCTACAGCGGATCATTCGGCGCTGTTAGTCGAGATTACCAATCTACTTGGTGATCCACCCTTTGGTAGGTTTCATCGCCGTCTTGCTCTATCCTTCAACATTGTCGTGTTTTGGATCATTGGGTGACATAGTACTGCTTCATGGAATTGCTCGGTGACATGCCGACTAATCCTTTCTTTCAGGGCTCAGCACACTGGAACAAAAGGCGAGGATAAGACCTTTTGGCGACTCACCGAATGGGTTTGGCGATTCTCATATCTTCATTTCTTCGTTCTTTCATCTGCCTTTGTTCCTTTTTGCTAAGTAGTGTCCATGCTTTCCCTCCAACTCCAAATACCTAAAACTTAAGGGTTTTTATCAAATATTGAGACAAAATATGCATTTGAGGACACTAATTCTATCAAAATATAGCCCTAAATGAGTCCAATTTGTGGACTCACCAACACCCCCAACTTAAACTTTTGCTTGTCCTCAAACAAACTAGAGTTTGGCTGTTCAAAAAGGGTGTCTCAAACAGTGCTATAAAAGAATCAATCATAAATGTACACAACAAGACTTAACTTACTTATGCAATGATCAAATGTTCACTCAAAGTTTCAAGTTGTGACATACCATTATCAAAGAATCTCAAACTCATAATACTTGCTTCAAATGCAAGTTCAAGCTCAACTATAGTGTTTAAAGCTTCGGAATCAGATGCAACGCTCACACTCACAAAGAAGAACACAATGCATAATTTCACCCATAGGTTTGCCCGTATTTTCCAATCAACACTTGCTTCAGCTCACTCAAGATCACAAAGGTCTTTCAAGGCTTGTAATGGGGCTGAGCGCAAAGGTATGGTCATTTTAGGCTCAGTGACTTTCATCCTCATGAAATGTGGTGTTCACAACACTTCCTTTCCTTTTCCTTTATCATTCTCTTTAGTGCTCATAAGTCATCCTATTATTCACTCTCCATGTATTGTTTGGAAACCCCATTTCTTTTGTACTCTATTCCACAGCTTTCTTTTTCATTCTTTTCTTCTCTTTTTCTCTTATTTTTGTTCTTTATATGGAGGGGTTCCATTTTTCTCAACACCATGGGTTAAAGGAGACTTTCTTTGCACTTCTTGACTTTCCCTTTTCTTTTCACCACATCCCCAACTTAGCTTTTGGCCTAACTTGGCTATTCAATCAACCACAAATCAAGAGGATTATAGGTAGTGGATTAAGAGAGGTCTAGTTTTCATCAAGTTTCTTCCAAAGAAAGGTAAGGCTCAAGGGGAGTTCAAAAGCGGTTCACACACTCACAAGGTAGGCCACAAAAGAGGTATATATCAAATTGGCTCACACTCTTAGAAGTTGCTTAAGATCATATCAAGAGATGGCATCACTTAGTTGACCAGTCCATCGGGGCAAATTCTAGGATCCATTATGCATAGTTCACAGGTAAGCTCATCACACTAGTCATTGACACTATAAGTCAAACAAGACTCCACACTTTCGCTAGGGTGAAACGGTCATCACAAGAGACTCAATTTGATCATTGGCTAGTCACAACGATATGCAAAGAGTTCACATATTGTCTATGCAACTTCATTTGGCCTCATTATAGCCGCACATTCATGTTTGTTCGATTATAAACACTATATTTTTTATTGGTACCGCAGTCGCCCTTTGGTTGGGCATTGGTGCAACATTACCTATTGATAAATCCCTAACTTTAGGCCTTTTAAATTTTTTTTAACTGATTCAATTATGAACTAACACGACCTTATGCTAAAGAAGAAAAAAACATAAGTATATGCTTTAGGTGAACATATATCTATGTCTGCTAACAAAGCACGAAGAGTAATTGATCAAAAGGATCCCACTGAATTGAATTGGGTCTATGAATCTAATAAATGGTGAGAATTCTTGATCTCTCTCAATATCTCTCTCAATTCGAAGCACAACAAAAAAAGGTAGTCTTCTTTTTCTGTATTCAACCAAGAAAAACCCCTCCACCTGGATTCGAATCCTAATACTATTATTAAATAATAATTAAATAATAAATAATAATAAAAGGAATATACCAACACAATCTCCATGAATCTAGGAACTGATAACTTTACGAAGATCCCATTCTATTTCGGAAGCTCGTAGAATATTGATTGGAATCGATACTCAAATTTGCAAAGGAACAACCACATTCAACATAGAAGGGGTGGCAGAAATTTTTCAGAAGGGTCAAAATCATTTTGCAATTTAAAACACGAAGCCGCAACCTCAAACCTTCCACGAAAGCAATATTTAACACAAAGGTGGGCCTCACCTCACCACAAATAAAATCAATTCGTCCTCAAATGCAAATAACATTATATCCATAATTTAAAATAAAGAAAGACAGAGAGGGAGGTAAAGAGGGGATCCTGTCTACACAGTCTCATCGTCTGTCTAGGCATTATTGCCCGATGCCTCATATTAATCATGGGCATCAATGCCCGGGGTCACCGTAGGGGGAATAACAGTGCCAGATTCACCACGGTCTATTGAGTGTGAGTCTGCTAGAAAGACATGCACCACTCTGCACAATCCCCTGGCCCATGAAAGAATATTAAGGTCCAGCTAATGGTTTTTCTGGCAGAAGTGGGCTTCTTGCCCCTGCCTTTCCCAGTAGTTGTGGGTAGTTTCAAAGCTTTTCCTTTCGACATAACTGCATCCTCCTTTATCGCAATCCCTTTGGGCTTCTCTTGAGTTGGCGTTATTCTTTCGGCAGCTTTAGATTTAGTCATGTCTGCAAAATCTTGAAGAGAAGTTAGAGAAACATTTGACAAAAGCACGAGAGATCAGTTGCTGGTAAGCTTCGCAGACTCTTTCGGCAAGTTGCCGCTATAATTCGGTGATCTAGGGTTAGTCCGCTGAAAGCTACGGTGCACAAAGATCCAAGGGAGTTGACAGGGATAAAAAAAATAGACTTTCGGCGAGTCATCGAGGGTCATTGGCGACCTTTAACTTCTTGCCGAAAGTTACAAAACCCATCAATACATAGGGCATAAAATTTAAGAGCGAGATGGAGATATTAGGCGAAACACCGAGTGGTTCGGTGAGCTCGACCCAGCTTGCCAAACGGCACCCAACTTCTCAACTACAACCCCGTAATCCTCGAAAACAAAATCAAAGCATGCACTAGTACAATTAAGGTAGGACCCATTGCAACCAAGCACAACCTTTTGAATTTTAATCCCTTTTAAGGTATACAATTACGGGAATTCAACAGTCACAACTTCTCGAGCAGTATTATCAAATTAAATCATGCATGTAAACAATCTAAACTTATCAGAGAGGCCCAACACATGACAATACGATATGATCATTGCGAATGAGTACACATTTTTTGAAAGTAAACTCGGGATTCGAAAACCAACCTTATATACCGATTGAAATAGGATTGAAATGCTAATCGGCAAAGAAATCCTAGTTCCGAGCACCAATCAACAACTAAAATACTAATGGAAAGCAAGAATATTGAAAATACTACCTTGGTGTGAGTTTGTGAAGTTTAAAAGCGAGGGAAAGTAAAGAAGTTCAAATTTTGAGACCTTTGACCATTATAAACCGTCCAGTTCATGTCCATTCGGCGACGTTAGTCGCACTCGCCAATCCACTCGGTGACACACCGAGTGGTCACTTGGCTCACCGAGTTTTACAGGACCTTCAACCAAATTGAGGGTCCAAACGACAGTCTGAATCATGGTCGCCGACCTAGTCGGTGGCACGCCGAACTATTTCTTAAGCTCACCAAGTTTTCCAGGCTCTGAATTAAACTTGTGTTGAGCCAAATAGCGGGTCAAGTCGGGCACGCCGACTGACCATTTTACTCACCACTTTGCACTATCCAAACACTTTTCGCATTTAAACATGCACAACCAACACACCATTATTTATAAAAGCAAACTAAAGCATTTAAAGGGTTTTGGGTTGCCTCCCAAATAGCGCCTTAGTTAACGTCGCGGTACGACGTAAGTCACCATTCAATCTTCATTATTGGGGTTAGCCATATTATCACTAGGCAACCCCCAGTTTTTCTGCGAGTGGAGATGAGGCAACGCATGACCCATAAGATTTTCGAGCAGCTGGACATCTCTGGAATGAGACCAAATCATTCACTTCATCCCTTCAATGTTTTCTTTCAATTCATCCAGCTCTCTATCTTGCTCAGTCACCTTGTGGAGAATGGTTGAGAGCATTCCCTCAATGCATTTAACCTCATTATCCTTGGGACTTCTTCGCTCATGAGGAGGGAAATATTTATCCTTCCTCTTGCATTGAACTTCGAACTTCACCATCTTTTTGGCCAACTTATCCATCTGAGTCATCAGTGCGGCCAACATGAAGTCCTTTTCTACTTCTTGGTTCATTTTAGCCATGTTGTCGAGCTATTGGACTGCCCTCGCATATGGCTGTTTTCCAATACCACCCAGAATGAGTTGGTTGACCAACCTCTTGTTTCCGGGGCCAAGACCTCTGTAGAAGCAGTCAAAGAGGATTATGTCGGGAATGTCATGTATTGGGCATTGAGTGATCAGTTCTTTAAACCTTGCCCATGCCTTGTGGACCCTTTCACCCTCCAATTGCTTGAAGGTTAGGATACGATCCCAAATCATCATTACCTCTAAAGGAGGAAACTCCATTAACTCGCAAGTGTTGATTGATATATTCACCTCCTCTGCTTTTGAAGAACAAATCATCAAAACAAAACTAAAAATAAAGTTAGTAAAACTACAACTAAGAAGAACAAAAATTCTACTAATCTAAGATATCTCAAATAAAATCACTCCCCGGCAGCGGTACCTTTTTATGTTTGCGTAATCAAGACACAACTTCCAATGCAAGTGTCTACGATCGTACAATAGTAAAGTAACCCAACCAAGGGTTGGGGTCGAGTCGCACATGAGTGGTTTTGAGAATTAATAAAAAAATAAAATTAAGTTCTAATTAGTCATAGCTAAAAACATTTTCGAATAAGAACATGTTAAATATTAGGGGTGACATAAGAGTGTCAATTAACAATGGGGGTTTGTCACAAGTAATCAAAAATCAGTGAAAATATAAGGAGTACTAATAAAGGAGAGGGGATTCTTGGGATGTGACAGGAATACAGGATAAACTAAACTATTGGGTGCATGCTTTTGATAATAAATCCGTTAAATATTTGTGACTAGGCTAGACTATAGTGGGGGTAAATTCTCTCTCGAGTAACTTTCCCCGAATCAACTCGGTTTCTCTCGAACACCGAGTTGCCGCATGAAGAACAGCTTCCGCATTAGCCCACTCACTCTTTCGAGCTGGGTGTGTGGGAGAAGGACTAGGGTTAACTCTCTCGAGCTGAACCTCATGTCGACTCAATCCCATCGGCCATCAATTTAGTAGTCTTAGTTTTACGACCTCTCCCTCGAGCAAGCCGAAAACACAAAGGTGAAATCGTATTTGCAACAACAATTTCATTAAGTTCCACCACAACTACTAAACGAAATCACATCTAAACAACAAATAAATCATCAACAAGCAAGACCCAACAGATAATTTAACCCATATTCACAAAATCACACCCCAAGAATTGGGGTTTTAGCTAGACATGTAAAAGAGATAGAAATTTATACCAATATTAGTTTGCATTCAAATGGGTATGAAGATTTAAGTCTCAAAACAAGCAAAGAGTGAAGAATCCACAAGACCCAAGTCCAAAATCTTGGAGTTGAAACCCTTTGAATCTTCAAGTTCTTCAAAACCCTCTCCAAACTTAGAACTCAAAATTCTATATTAAAAATCTGATATTAAGCTACAACTCTCAACGAGTATTTATAGTTTTCAAAAATATGTGCTGCAGCGGATCATTCGGCACCGTTAGTAGAGATCGCCGATCAATTCGGCGATCCGCCCTTTGGTAGGTTTCATCTCTGTCTTTCTTTATCCTTCAGCATTGTCGTGTTTTAGATCATTGGGCGACATAGTACTACTTCGTGAAACTCCTCGGCGACACGCCGACTGCTCCTTTTTCACCGCCGATTTGATCCTTTCTTTCAGGGCTCAGCACACTAGAACAAAAGACAAGGATAAGACCTTTGGCGACTCGCCAAATGGGTTCGGCGATTCTCAGATCTTCATTTCTTCGTTCTTTCAGCTGCCTTTGTTCCTTTTTGCTAAGTAGTATCCATGCTTTCCCTCCAACTCCAAATAGCTAAAACTTAAGTGTTTTCATCAGATATTGAGACAAAATATGCATTTGAGGACACTAATTCTATAAAAAATATAGCCCTAAATGAGTCCAATTCGTGGACTCATCAATCAACTTATTAAGATGGATGCTAATCACATGAGATTGGATGAAGGAAATCACACAATTCACCATGAAAAGAAAAGAGAGTTGGAAGCTGCAAATGAGGGATAACAAAAAAAATGCTGGAAGCTGCTAATCAAGAGAAGAAACAAAAGCAGCGGAACAAAGAAAAGTAGATTGAATACAGTCTTTATGTTAATATGTTTGACGCCTAGGATAAGAAAGTTACTATTTGTTATTTATTCATCAGAATGTGGAACTTTCTTTGCAATATATACCCTCAACTCCTCAAACTTGCTTTCTTTTTTCCGTTACTAAATTTTTATCCTTTATAATTCATATGTTTCCGATTTTCATCAACTCGGTATAATTATAGACTTTAAATTTAGTTATCATCGTGAGCTTTTGGGATAGTAAATATGAAATCAAATTTGTCATTCTTCTTCTTCTTCTGCTTGTATATTTTGATGTCATGTGTCTTTTAATATTTTGAACTTCCTTTAAGTGATATTTTAAAATTCTTTTCGGGTATTATTTGCCCTTAAATTGCAAAAGGTTTGTTTAAAAGATACAAATGTGACCGGACATTTTTGTCAACACAATACTTTGATGAATTGAGTAATAATATTCTCTTTTCTTTTTTTGAGTAAAGAATGATAATATTTATCTATAAGAAAATTCAACAATCTTGTTGAAAACTTGCAAACCATAAATATACAAAATAGAAGTTTGTATCATAGATGACTTGCAATAATGAGTTTCTTTTTATTAATTACAAAAAGCTTTTTATTGGTCAATAATGAGTTTAATATCTAGGCTTTTAATTTTATTATGTGGAAAAGTATTAATTATAGATCAACTTTTTTATTATTAAAACTTACGTTTAGTAATTAAAATATATTAATTCCTCTCATATAATAGAAGATTTCTTTTTCATGAAACATTAAAAATATCAAACCTGACACAAGATTTTCATGCTATATTTTGTGAAGAGATATATTCTTATGTCAAACTTACATACAAAAGGACTTAGCTTTGAACTTAGCGATTAATTTATGTACGCTCCACTATGATATATTTACTTATATAAATTAATTTTTTTAATGTCAATTAGAGGACAAACGTGCAACGCACGTTTCCAGGATTAGTTATTTTATTGGTGGGAAGTTAGGGACAATTTGGACCAAGAGGTTTCAATAAGGTCGATAACAAATGGTTTAGGCTCAAATGGTGACAAGATGGTTGCACACCCTCACAAGGTAGTCACAAAGGTATGAGTGACTGTTTTCCCTCTCAAAATTTGTGCCCAAGATAATTTCTTGCATTCACCAAGGATATACCATTAGACTAACACGACAGACTCTAGGACCCGACAAACATGCTTTCAAGTAGGAGCTAAACACACATGGCACTTCAAACACGATCATTAGTCATGATGCCAAGCAATCTCATAATTCCAAAAATTTAGCTATAAGCAATTAAGAACCTGCCACGCGGTGTACATTTCAAGCCTCCTATCAATAACATCTAGTCAACGCATTAATCAAATATGTCATTCAAAAGTATTTCTTCTCGCAATCACCAACACGAAACACATTTCTCAACATGAGCACTATCCAAGACATAGATATTGTAAAAAAAATTATACTCTAATAGTAATGATGCCAAGCAATCTCATAATTCCAAAAATTTATGAGGGGTGGGGGGGAATTTATAGAGAGATTAAAAAGGAATTAAATCAATCAAATACACAAGGGCTAAGAACTACAAGTGCCACTCACCCTGCCAAAAGGATAAAGTAGTGTCCTAAATGCTAAAAGTTAAAGCATTAAGAGGTAGGCTGAGTGTCTCCCTATTAGAAGTAAATAGATTAAGGTTCCAACTAGGTCTGCTGTTTTGCAGCCTGCCTACCTGATCGGCGAATTGTCCAATGGGTTCAATTCGCCAATTGTGCTTGTAGCAACCAAAAAATTACTCACCTCGATTGACAAAAATAATGATCATTTCTAATAGTGATCGACGAGTTGCCGAATTGTGCCATAGATCGCCCAAACTGACAGTGCACTTTGTTAGAAATTCAACCCTAAAAGGCATGCTAATTCGGGCTCACATACAATGAACGGCGGATCACCCATTATATCAGCACACAACTAAAGTTGACAGAACCTTTAGCCCTTTACACCGTCCCAAGGACCAACTCAGAAGTGGTTGACCCACATGGAAAAGAGAATCACTCAATGGTACATCATCACGCCTAATAATCCTCTAATTCTAGCACAAGTGACAAACATTATTGAAATCAACTAACACTTGGGTCGTTTCCTAAGAAACTTGACTAAACGTCGCGACACGACGTGGACATGCTCTCAAGCATCATTCAATTACACCATTTCAATAACTTTCACATCGCACCCTTCCCAAAAATAAACTTTCAACATTTTGACGTTTACACTGATCTCAATTGCTACATAACCACATAGTCAGTCACCTTGTATAGGCCTGCCCACTTTGACTTGAATTTTCTTAGGAATAGTCTCAGCCTTGAATTGAATAGAAACACTTCATCACCTACCCAAAACTCCTGGTGTAGGATCATTCCATCTTTTCACCTTTTTTGTAGGGGCTGAACTCTCATAGACTTTTAAGAGAAACTCCTCCATTCGAATAGTTGGGTAACATGACTCTTCGAAGAAATTTCCCAATTTAAATTTACCCTTTTTTAATACCATAAGGCTTTGTGCTCCAATTTTATGGATAGGTTACAGGCTTTACCAAACACAATTTGGTAAGAAGACATGTCTATTGGAGACTTGAAGGTTGTTTGATAAGCCAAAGGTGCATCATCAAGCTTGCTAGACCAATCAGTGCGGTTGATGTTCACTGTTTTTGCCAATATGTTCTTGATTTATATTTTCGACACCTCAACTTGTGCACTTATTTGCCGGTGATATGGTGCCGCAACCTTGTGCTTCACCCCATACTTAGACAAAAGGGCTTAAAATTTACGATTATTGAAATGGGAAACCGCATCACTTATAATTACCCTTGGTATACAAAACCTTGTGAAAATGTACCTCTTTAAGAACCTAGTGACACTTCGTGCTTCATGTTGGGTAAATCCACCGCTTTAATCCATTTTGGAAAAAAATCAACTGCTACGAAAATATATTTTTCCGAAGGAGCTCACATATGGACCGATGGAGTCAATCCCCCACATATCGAAATGTTCCACCTCAAGAGTTTGTGAAAGAGGCAACTCATATCTTCTTTAAATACTCCCTTGCATTTGACATTGCACACATCTCTTACAAAAACTATGTGCATCTTGATTAAACATTTGCTAATAATAACCACATTACAACACTTTTGAGGCGTTGCGGATACCTCCATGGTGCCCACCTATGGGTGATGCATGGTACGCTTCTAGTATATCATTTATTTCCACCTTTAAAATGAAGCGCCTAATGATATGATCGGCACATTCCTTAAAAAGATAAGGTTCATCCCAAATATACCACTTGACCTCAAACAAAAACTTCTTCTTCTCATGGCTCTTTAATTATTAGGCACCAGTCCACACACAACAAAAAATTTCATAATCATTATACCATGGCATTGAACTGTGGGAGACTTGCTTTAACAATTCATCGAGGAAGCATTTTCAATATCAAGTTCTCCTGCAATGGCAGCAGCTAGCTCTGACCTCGATAAGTGATCAACCACTTGATTCTCACGTTGCTTCCTATCTTTAATCTTGAAGTAAAATTCTTGAAGGAGAAGAACCCACATAATAAACTGTGGTTTAGCTTCCCTATTTTCCATTATGTCTCTGAGGGCTGCATGATTAGTGTGCACTACAACTTTTATACCCAACAAGTATGCTCTAAACTTCTCAAAGCCATACACAAGAGCGAGCAATTCTTGCTCTGTCACTTTGTAATTTTTTAGAGCACAATTTAATGTCATGCTAGTGTAGTTAATGGGGTGAAATAATTTATTTTTACGCTGTCCAAGAACCACTCCACTTGCATCAAACATCATTTCAAATGGAAGACTCCAATTATTTCAAGCTCACAAATGCCTTCTTACAACTTGCATCAAAATCAAACACATTCTCCTTTTCAAACAACCTGCACAAGGGAACAATCACCTTAGATAAATCTTTTATGAATCACCGGTAGAATCCAGCATGGAAAAGGAAACTCCTTCTCCCCTCCACTGATATAGCGGGAGGTATAGTGTCAATAACATTGATTTTAGCTTGATCAACCTCAATCCCCTTCCCAGAAATTCTTATGTCAAAGGAATATCCCCTCCTTCACTATGAAGTGACACTTTTCAAAATTTTGGACTAGATTTAATTCAAGACATCGTTTCAAGACTTTCCCCAAATGGTCCAAGAATTCTTCGAATGAGTTCCCAACCATAGAGAAATCATCCAAAAAAACATCCATAGATTCCTCTACCATATAAGAAAAATAGCTAGCATACACCTTTGGAATGTACGGTGCATTGCACAACCCAAAGAGTATCCGTTGTAAGGAAAATGTCCTATCAGGAAACTGGTCTTTTCTTGGTCTTCTTGTGATATACAGATCTAATTGTAACCCAAATATCCTTATAAGAAGCAATACCACCCTTTTACCGTGAGAGGATCAAGCATTTGATCAACGAAGGGAATCAAAAAAGGATCTTTCTCTGTCCATAGAATCAGCTTCGTGTAGTCCATACACACTCTTCATTCCTTCACCGGTGTAGTGTCCACAAGCTCAGTCTTCTCATTTGGGACTACCATAAAACCTCCATTTTAGGGCCACATTGAATAAGGCTTACCCATTGACTATCCACAATCAGGGAGATTACACCCATATCAAACCACTTTATGATCTCATTCTTCAAAACTTCTCGCATTGGAGGATTCTCTATGACTTTTATGAGTGCAAACTCCTGGAGAGATCCCCATGGTGTTTGCAATAGACCACCACAAGGCTTTGATGTATCTTTTTCAATCTTTGTGGGAATGGATGAGTTATTTTGATTGGAGTTTTCACTGTAGGAGCCCTAACGTCACCACCACCATTGCTTGCCTTTCGATCATCATCAACCTCCTTAATCACCGATTCACCTTCTTTCTTGGGTGGCTCATATTTGGCAGCCACCTGTTCACTATTTCGTTTGTAAATAAGTGGTTTATTTTCCAACACCCTGCCACTTTGAATTGTCCCCGCTGACACTTGGGTGTCAATATCTGGATCAACAATCATATGATGAGCTGCCACTTCCTTCGAACTTGAACTCACCATGGCCGAAAGTTGGTGCATTCTCTCCTAAAGTTTCCAAATTTTTTTATGAATGAGAGGCTACTGTACTTGCCTATAATGAGAAGTCAGTTCTCATTCTTGCAACATCACATCAGATCCTGCCATCTTATTACGAATTTTGGCTAGCAACTTTTTGGTTTGGGTGCTTTACGTATTTCCTTTTTTTCTTAGCTTTTGTAATTTCATGTACTTGCACATGATTTGAAAACATATCAATTTGCGCCTCCTCCCTAGCCATGTTCTCTTCATGTTTCTTGGTCATACCCATTTGAAGAGGAAATACTGGGTCTTCAATTGTGTCACAACCCAAGGTAGCCCCTAGGCGTAACATGGCGTAGAAGACCCTGAAAGGCCCCATACAAGTCACTTAGCATTCATCATACAAAATAATAGAACATAAGAGATTTAAAGACAGTTTCAACATATCAAAATTTTATAGAGAAAAGTGGAAGTCTAAACATCGTCTCAAAGCCATCTAGTACTTAAGAATTTATCAGGGTGTAGCCGGTACATCAAGTTCCAAAACTAAAAGTAAAGACAAAATGGAAATCAACTCGGTCCTCGGGTGTTGAGGGCTCACCAATCTTCAATCTTCTATATGAGATCCCTAGCCATGAAAGTGTGAATCTGTGAGGTCGGTCCCTACATTTTGGGGAATATAGGCAAGAGTATGCGTTAGTACAAAATATGTACCAAGTATGATAAGATTTAAAAACATGCTTAATAAGAGATATCTTCATGAGATGCAATGACCAAGCTAAAATGTGAGACAAGAGAATTAAAAATATGAATAATAAAACCTGGTCAATGCAAATATACATTATTTTAAGACACATGTGAGATACTTCTTGAAGTAACCTTAGTTCATCATAATTTCCGTGTGGGAAGTAGCCTTAATCGACATATAAGACCATGTGAGATATTAACATGGAATTCGGTGTCTCTCATACTGAAAATGGTCGTCTCACTTGCTAAGGTAAGGACCATGAACTTGTAGCTTATGTGGATCCACTAGTTAATGTATATCTAGACAATCCTATGTTGGCACATAATTTATGGGACATGGATAATCGCCACTTGTCCACTCAGTACTAAGCTTAACTTCCATGAAATAGTTAATGTACCATGAACTTGTAGCTTATGTGGATCCACTAGTTAATGTATATCTAGACAATCCTATGTTGGCACATAATTTATGGGACATGGATAATCGCCACTTGTCCACTCAGTACTAAGCTTAACTTCCATGAAATAGTTAATGTACCATGAACTTGTAGCTTATGTGGATCCACTAGTTAATGTATATCTAGACAATCCTATGTTGGCACATAATTTATGGGACATGGATAATCGCCACTTGTCCACTCAGTACTAAGCTTAACTTCCATGAAATAGTTAATGTACCATGAACTTGTAGCTTATGTGGATCCACTAGTTAATGTATATCTAGACAATCCTATGTTGGCACATAATTTATGGGACATGGATAATCGCCACTTGTCCACTCAGTACTAAGCTTAACTTCCATGAAATAGTTAATGTACCATGAACTTGTAGCTTATGTGGATCCACTAGTTAATGTATATCTAGACAATCCTATGTTGGCACATAATTTATGGGACATGGATAATCGCCACTTGTCCACTCAGTACTAAGCTTAACTTCCATGAAATAGTT
>JAJOOR010031458.1:0-14579 GCA_036250505.1 Solanum acaule | reverse complement strand
GGTCATTCTCCCTTACCCTTACACTTGTATATGTATGAATTGTCTAGGATGATGATAATGTTGTTGTGTTGATTGAAAGGCTATTCTCATGAAACACTACAACTATAATGTGAAAGGTTTTCTCACATGTTAATGATTCGAAGGTTGAAAGGACATTCTCACCCTAATGAATCTATGAGCTATTATGATATGAATGTTGGTTTGAGTGCCTAGTGCATTCTCTTATGACCATGAACTTAAGTAAAGACTTAATATGACTTTTAAAGGGAATCATGCTTAGCACCGAGCGGATATGAAAATGAGATAGAAGCTTTTATGCTAGAAAGTTCGGCTTCCCATTAGGTTCCTTTTACGCAAGTTAGTCTGGGTTCCCAAAATATATTGTCTCATGGGATGGAAACCTTTTAGGTTAACAAGTCCTGGTTTCTTGTAGCAATCCCCATATCCCATAACTATGTGCCCACATAGGTATATAGCTAGTGGATCCACCTAGATTGCTATTCATGTAGTTCTACCTTAGGCAAGTAGAACGCCTTCTTTCGGTGTGGGGTTATATGACACCGGGTTCCATGTAGCTCACGTGGTCTATGTCGGTTAACGCTAATATTCCCTATATAAAATGAATACAAGCTATGATAAGAATATGGACTCTAATTATGACATTTTAAGTGGTACTACTTAGTATGGGTGGTAGTATGGGATGCTATCTATACATTGCACAAGTGGACTTTAAGAGGGGTTATAGTTAGGTTCCCTTATGATATGAAGACTTATGAATTATGTTTGTATGATATGAATGAAGGTGAAGGTTGACCTTACTTATTCAAGTCATGATTGTGAATGTCTCCTTACTTATGTATGTTGGCTATGAATGAACCAAAGGTAAGATATGTATGTTGCTGGGAATCTAAATGTGGTACTTGGCATTTGGTAGGGTTATGGGACTTTACCTTTGCATTGCACTAGTATGACTTTGGGTTGCTTATGTATGTTGGTATGAACTTATGTTATGTATGATCATGGTGGCCTAAAAGTGAGACTTAGTGCAGGTAGGATTATGGGATCCTATATATGTGTTGCACAAGTGTAGCTTAGGGACGCTCATGGGATAGTTCTATTATGTTGATATGATCTTGGTATGTGCTCATATATGTGAATTATGCCTTGTAAAGATTGGAGTATGCATTATGTGGTGTTGGAGACTACGCTTGTAATTGTGATGATATCCTATATGTTCTAATGAATTGTGCATGGGTTGTCTTATGAGCTACATTCTTCAACTATTTCAAAGATAATGTTCAAAAATGGCATGAAGAATGGTTATAAACAAAATGTCCTTTTTATGCATGTTTTAAGGATTTTTTTTACATGGCTTCAATACTTAGTACAATTTGTGCTAACCCATATTTCTACATTTTCTATAAGTGTAGGCTTTGGAGATATTTGATGCTATCCTCGGGCAAGAACTCTAGTAGATCAAGGAGTAGAATATTGGTGAGTCCTCATAGTACTCGAGGGCTCAACCACATGTCCTTTATGTTTTCCTTTTATGATCAAGATTTATTATATTAGGGCCGTGTCCTTAAGATTGTATTAAAGAGTTTTATCTAATGTTATAGATGGTTTGAGACATAGTGTCATATATTCTCTCTCATTTTATATAGACTTCGATTGTAAAGAAAAGTTTTAATTTTCCACATTTTTCCTATGTTCTTATGTCATGATATGCTAAGGGCTTGTATGAGACCCCTTCGGGGTCAAGTATGCCGTGTTACGATTAGGGGGTGCTCTCGGGTTGTGACATAAGATGTGACTTGATTGATCATGGATGCTTAACAATTGATTATGTTTATGTTTATTATGTTGTTGAATCATGATATCTCTCTATTTAACATGGTAATTCTAGAACTTAGGGTTGATCTTTATACTTAGCCTTGAAAGGCAACTTGCTAGGGTTGTATATGTTGATGAAAATTGTATATGAACTTGTTGATCCACTTGAAAGGTGGAGGTGTTTAATTATGATGTAATTACTTGATGTTAGTGTAATTCTACGTGTTTTCTTGATTAACCTAAGATTCTAGGGTTATGTCATGAAAGAGGCTAATTGAGGGTTTATATGTGATTATCCTAGAATGATGAAATTCATCATGTAATGCCTTAGATTATATCACCTAGACATGAATCACTTATGATCAAAGCTTGTAGACATGGACTAACTTGATTAGGTTTTAGATGATGAATCATGGTTGAAGTAGTATTGAGTTTTAGTTTACTTAATGTTATATGTCTATAAATGATGAAGAATGAAGCATGTGGTTAGTTTACCTTGAGAGTTAGGTTTAAATGATGACCATGTGAGGTATTGCTTGAGAGTAATGCTTGAAGCATGAAGATGACTTCTAGGTCTTAAAGAGTAAAAGCTAAAATGATTGAACTACGAATGTAGAGGCTTTAAGAATGAAGCTATTATGCATGTTGAATTGTATATGGTACTATTGTGGAAGGACTTTACCCACATGACCTACAATGTGAGTATATGAGCTTATACTTGCAAATGAATGAACTATTTAAGTTATTATTATATACATATCTATTATGATAAATGTTAGATGTGTTGATTTACATGGTCTATGATCCTTGAATGCAATATATGTGAATGATGCATGAATGTGATATTATGTACATACTTATGAACACTTTGAGAGGGAAGTGTCTATAATGATAATGTTGTTGTTGTGTCATTGCAAGGACAATTATACACACATACTCCATGCATAAACATGATTATGATGTATCAATGGTGTTAATTGAAAGTATAGTTCTCATATGTACCTCTACACATTATTATGCATGAAATATACATAACCATGTTAATCCTATTGTGTTGATTGAAAGTCCATTCTCATGAGAACACATGATGTTGGTGTGATAGTTATTCTTACATACTAATGTTGATTCTAAGGTTGAAAGTACATTCTCAACTTTAATGAATCTATGAGCTATTTTATGAATTGTATTGAACGAAGGGTAGAGCACTCCTTCACACATGTAAATACAATTCAAGATTAATAACGTATAATTTGGGAAATAATGCTTAGCACCGAGTGGATATGGACAATGAGGTAAAGGCCCTCCCGCCAATGCAATAGTGAGGGTCATCCAAAGTGAACTCATGAAATGGAAGCCCCTCCGCTAATGCAATAGGGCGGGTTTCTAGAAGCAATCTCCCTATCACATAACTATGTGCCCACATAGGTACCTTTAGCTAGTGGATCCACCTTATAGCTATACATTTTAGTTCTACCTTAGGCAAGTAGGACACCTTTCTTGGTGTAGGGTTACAGACACCAGATTCCATGTAGCTCACATGGTCTATGTCGGTTATGGCAACTTTTCCCTAAATAATAAAGATAATGAATGAGACATGAACTATACTATGAGTTCTTGGTGAGTTTTACTTAGTAGGAGTGGGGGTATGGGACTTCACTTCCACATTGCACAAGTAGACTTAGTAGGATGTCATGGGATTGTCCCTTTGCATTATAATGAGATTTGAATGCATGTCTGTGTATTGAATGGATAGTTGTTATGCATGACTTTACTTATAAATTCAAGTAATGTACATGACTATTTCCTTATTTGTGACTATAGGTTTTAATGAGGTCTAATGATGAAATGCATGACTAAGGTAGCTTCAAAGGAGTACTTAGTAGGGTTGGTATTATGGGATGCCAACCATACATTGCACAAGTGTTTCTTTGGGGTTGATTATGTGATGCTTACTTAATGATGAGATGATCTTGGTATTTGACTTTATATTACTTTATGATTGGAGGCCATGTATTGTGAAGATTGGGATTGGTATTGTATTGATGTTGGAGACTATGCTTGTTATTATAATGATATCTCTCATGTTATAATGTAATGTACGCGAGTTGCCTTATTGGTTGCATTCTCCAACTATTTCAAATATGATGTTAAAAAAATGGCATATAGCATGATTTCAAATGAAATGTCCCTTTTTATGCATGTTTTAATGGTTTTGTGCATGGCTTCCATACTTAGTACTTTTTGTGCTAACCCCATCTTTCTACATTTTCTATAAGTGTAGGCATTGGAGATATTGGATTCCATCCTCGTGGATAGGTTCATAGGAGATCAAGAAGAAGAAGATTGGTGAGTCCTCATTGTATTCGAGGGCTCAACCTTATGTCCTTTATTGTCTTTACTTTTATGTTTTAGACTTGTCGTAAGGGCCGTGTCCCTAAATTTGTATTCAAGAGTTTTAATTCAATGTTATAGATGGTTTGAGACATAATGTCATAGATTCTCTTTCATTTTATAAGAGACTTCGATTGTAAAGAAAAGTTTTAAATTCAGCACTATTTTCCTATGCTTTTATGTTCATGTATGCTATGAGGCTTGTATGCGACCCCTTCGGGGTCAAGTACACTGGTCATGTCTAGGGGGTGCTCTCGGGGAGTGACATCATGATGATACAAAAATCATTTACACACCAAAAGACATACAAGCAGACATGAAAAAGGCACTTGGAATTTCATTGACATACATGCAAGCTTGGAGAGGTAAGTAGAGATCTTTCAAGCTTCTGAGAGGTGACCCTGTAGAATCATATGGAAAAATTCCAATATATTTGTATATCTTGGAAACAACATATCCAGGCACATTTGTTAACTTTAAAAAGACGGAAGAAAATCATTTTTTATATTCGTTTACTGCACTAGATATCAGCATTAGAGGATGGGAGTATTGTCGGCCAATGGTGGTAGTTGATGCCACACATTTGAAATAAACTTATGAAGGTACCATGTTGATAGCTAGTACATTGGATCCGAGAGGTATGTTCTAACTATTATTTAATCTATAACATATATGCATTATGTTTTATGGTAACAATTAATTATATTTGTAGGTAGTATTTTACCACTTGCATACGGTATAGTTGATTCAGAAAATGATAAATCATGGTCATGATTCTTTGAGTGTTTTAAGAATGCATTTGGTGATAGAGAGAATATGTGCTTTGTTTCGGACAGAAATAAAAGTATATGGAATGCGGTTGCAACAGTTTACCTAGGATCTACACATTATGTGTCACGACCCAGACCGCCATGATTGGAACCCACACTAACCCTCCAGTGGGAGAACCACTACTACAACCCGACTAAGCAACTTAAAGAAACTAAACCATTTAAAGATACAGAAGAAGGTTTAAATGACGAATTAAATATGGAGTTCCCATAAACTTCGAAGGTTTAACCAAAACAAGTAAGCATGACCCTCGCGGAAATTCAACCCCTAGACCTGAAAGTCATTGTACCAAAACTCTACTAATCAACAAGTCTAAGAAAAAGGGGTGCAACCCTGAAAACTAAACACAAGTAAAATGTCTGAACATCTAGTCTGAGTCCGAAAAGAATGGACTAAAACTAATGATGGATCCATGGCAGCATAAAAGAACTGGTTCACCCTCGAATCCAATCCTGATCAAAGATCTCCTAGCTGAGGTCTGTTAGTAGCCGCCTGAAGATGCCCTATACTCAACAAAGAAAGAGCAAGTGCAGTATATCAGTACATGAAACCACGATGTAATGGTAGGATCACGCGGATACTCAAGTAAGCGAAACATAGGCAAGTAATTACAACACAGTAAACACATATACGTAATGCATAATTCAATTATCATTTTAGGAGCAACATACAATTTCCCAATATCAATGACAGGTAGATATGAATGTAATAATCATAAGTGGTCCTTTTATGGAATCCACACCCAAACTGTTAGTGTGTCGGAATGTGACACCCGATCCAGTATACATGTGTTAGAACGTGACACCCGATCCAATATATGTGTCGAAACGTGTCACCCAGTCCAATGTATGTGTTGGAACGTGACACCCGGTCCAGTCAGCACAACCACAGTCACAATCACCCCCATAATAAATAGTGCCATAGTCACACAGTCAAGTAATAGGTTCAGGGCATGTAATTGTTCACACATAATCAATTCATTAGATTCGACTCATGTTTCCCTATTCATATACCATACATATACAATGAAGAAATTAACAGGCATATATCTTACAATAGGAAATCGAACCATCACCTACCTCAAAACCAAGCTTGAATACTCCTAAGACACTTGAGATTTCCCTTTATGGAGTCTTTGTCATGACCCAAGGGTACCCTCTAGACGTAACATGGCACATAATACCCGTAAAGGCACTATGTAAGCCACTTAGCATATCATAACATAAAACATTAAAATAATAAGAGTAAAAAAAAACATTTCAAGTCTTAAGAAGTTTTCATAAAAGCAAAGCGGAAGTCTAGACATTGTCTCATTTAACCATCTATTATAATCGAAGTCTCAAATAGGGTCACATCCCTTACAATAGAAATCCAAAAATCTAATACAATGAAAGAAAAAGGAACAACAAGATATCACTCATCCTCGGATCTATGAGGACTCACCACAAGCTAGGAGAATAGTCGATCCAAGCTTGGATCAAAGGAAGATCACCTCAAACACCGGAACCTACACTTTGTGGAAAAATGTAGAAGAAATATGGGTTAGCACAAAAATGCACTAAGTATGGTAGCTGATATACCGTGTGTTTACAATATTTTTGATACATTTCACTTAAGAGTTGTGTGTGTCTAGGGCCATATTGAATTAGGAATTAATGTTTTTGTGTTATATTTGCAGGAAATAGGCTTGGACGTGGAAGTGTGAGATGACATCTGAAAATTTGCAGAAGGATCCACCCACGGAAGTGACCTACGGATCGTAGGTCCAGTCACGGTCCATAGATGGGTGGCGTAGTTGGAGCATCAGCAAAGTCTTGACCAAGTGTGGAACTACGGATTCAAGTGATGGATCATAGGTTGACCCACGGGCCATCCTACACATCCGTCGAATGATTCACAGAAGTTGAAGTTCCAGTACCTGATGAAATTCCTAAGTGTGGAGCCATGGAAGAGGATCAATAGACCGTAGGTTGACCTACGGTCCGTCCTACATGTCCGTCAATTGTAACTGGGAGTTTAAGGTTGCAGCCTGTGTAGAAAAGTTCTAAGTGTTGACCTACGGACCGTAGGTCGACCCACAATCCATAGGTCGAGTTAATCGAAGCCGCGTCCAAAAAAGTTTATTTCCTTATTTTGTTTCCTCTTTTGTTTAGGACATGTTTTTCTATAAATAAGGTATGTAAACCTCATTTTTGGGGGTGAGACACCATTGTATACTTTTAGTTCTTGGTATTTTCTTGGGAATTAACTTGCCAACTTTGGCAATTTGATTTCCTAATTTCGGTTTATAACAATTTTTGCTTTGAATTTCAATTGGAGATTATGGGTTTCTTCTACTCAACACGTAAGTTCATGAATTCTTCTTCTAAAAATATGAATTGTGTTCTTTCAAGCATGAGTAGCTAAATCCACAACTAGGGTTGTGGGAACCATGAGCAATTAACAATGTATGAATAATATCTAAGTAATTTTTGAATAGTGTTGATGCATGTATTGGTAATTATTTCGTTTAGAAGTCTTTTTAACGGTGGCCAACGTTAGAACTCGCCTTGTTGCTACCTGCCGGACCAAGTAGCTAGTTAATAAGTAAAGAATTATCAACTAAGATTTGTGTGATACTATCTAATAGGCTAATGGCAATTGGTGTGAGGGTGAAAACTAAGCCATAATTATTGTGATGTCTAATCTGAGGTAAAGGTAAGGGTTAGTAAATTGTTCACACATAGCCGGACCAAGGTGCAGGGTGAAATTCCCTATTTGGAGGACCAATCACTTAGAGATACCTAACTTACCAACTTTGCATGTGATACACTAGGGAATGATTACTATTATTAGGATTACCGCACTAAGAGCTTATGGGGAACACATACACCTTAGTTTCTCTCTCTAATTGATAATAACAAAGTTTGAATCTTGCTTACTTGTTACCTAACAACATTCAGTTAGTTGTTTCACAAACCCCCCCACCCTTTACTTACTTGTCTCGGAAATAAGTTTACTAAATGAATATAATCGTAATTTAAGTTTAAATCTAAGCCATATTCCTCGTGGGATCGACCCCAAACTCCAAGTTGGGTTCTTTATTTGATAACGATTACTTATATTTCTTTAGGGAAGTGTAATTTGAGCGTAACAAAGTTTAGTGCCGCTACCAGGGAACAAGGCTTTTGGATTAAGTTTAAGTACATTATTGAACTTTAGTAAATTATTTCCTAATTTTACGTTTTCTTTTGTTTTTTTTTTCTTTAGGTTCCCACTCTAGTGTATGCCAAGTACACGGAGTCGAGGCGAACCATTGACCCCATACGATCCAGAGTTGAGCAGAACTTTGAGAAAGATGAATAATCAAGGGGTTTGGAATAATCCAGTCATAGATGAGCCTGAGGAACACGTGAATAATTAGAATACTCAAGTTCAGGGTGATAATCTACTTGGAGATGCATTGAGGGTACATGATCCACCAGAACCAAGACTGCGTGATAATTACAGGGTCAAATTCAACACTATTGAATCTGAAGGACCCATTGTTATCCCTCATATACCTCCAGGGAATACATTTGTAGTGACGAGCAGTCTGATGCATATGCTTACTGCAAGGGGGTTGTTTTCTGGTATGGCGTCAGAAGATTCACATGGGCACACGACCAAGTTTAGGAGTGTCTGCAAGAATTGTGTAGGGCGACCAGAGTTGCATATGAACATCATAGGGTTGAGATTCTTCCCTCTATCATTGACCGGAGATGCTGCGATCTGGTTTTCTGAGCTTCCATATAACTCAATTCATACATGGGACCAATTGCACAAGGTGTTCATGGCTAAGTACTTCCCGTTGTCTAAGAAGTTGAACCACAAAGACAAACTTAACAACTTTGTGGCACAACCTGGAGAGTCTGTGAGTAGTTCATGGGATAGGTTCACTGGATTCATAAGAAGTGTTCCGAATCACCACATCGATGATGAGTCATTGAAAGAGTATTTCTACAAAGGTCAGGATAACAATGGTTAGGTTGTGCTTGATACTATCATCGGAGGATCATATGGTAAGTGCAATTTTGAGGAGATCGCTGAGAAATTGGAGAAGATTTCTTGAAATAATAAAGCATGAAGCACTAGAAAGTCAGACACCGGAAGAAACACTTCTGCAGTTTAAGCTGCACCTAGTCAATCTGCCGATGACATTCGTGAGGAGATGGCTCAAATGAGGACAAAACTTGGGTCGGTGTTGAAGTATGTGAGCGGAGGTGCAGAAAAGGTGAATGCGGTAAACTACTTGACTAGAACTCTAACACCACAAGATGAGGAATACTACTATGAAGAGGATGCTTATTTGGTGAATGATCAAACGGGGGGTTTCCAAACCAACGGCCAAGGTTCCAACTCGGATAATTGGTGCCAAGGTCAAGGAAACCAAGGTCGGAACTATGGAAACTATAATAGAGAAGGAAACTATGTCCAGGATGGGAACTAAAGCCGTGATAACAACTACAATCAGAACAACTATGGTAACAGGAATGAGAGAGTGGGGGGCCCTACGTTCCACTTAGGAATAGGGAATCTGGTAATAGAGAAGTTGGGTGTAGTATATTGCGCGTTGAGGATATGATGCAAAATATGATGAAGAGGTTTGACGCTACTGATCATAATGTGAAAGAGATGTTCACTGAGTTGTTTGGAATTGGTCAGAAAGTTGATGCCGACGCAGTGTCGATAAAGCAACTTGAGCAGCAGTTTAGTCAGCTGTCTGCTACTATAAACACATGCCAACCGGGCACACTTCCCAACAGCACCATCCATAATCCAAAAAATGATGGGCATTGTATGGCAATCACGACTCGCAGAGGAAATAAGACTATTGATCCCCCCCATGCCATTTGATATGGAAAAAGTGGTAGAAACAGAGGATGATGAGATTGAGGTTACTGGAGAGTCTAAAAATGCTATAGAGAAGGAAGCGGAGGTAACCCAAAAGGTTGTTCCCATGCCTAGACCTCTTCTTCCGTTCCCACAAAGGTTAGTGCAAAAGACCGAAGAAGGAAAATATCGCAGGTTTATAACTATGTTGAAACAACTTTCCATCAATGTCCTGTTGATAGAAGCTTTGGAGCAAATGCATGGGTATGCAAAGTTCATGAAGGACTTGGTGACCAAAAAAAGGGTTGTCAGTTGTGAGAATGATGAGAGGTTGCAGCATTGTAGTGCCATTTCTACGAGATCATTGGTGCAAAAGAAAGAAGATCCTAGAGCTTTCACTATTCCTTGCACCATCAGTAAGATGCACTTTGCAAAGACCTTATGTGATTTAGGAGCCAGCATTAATCTGATGCCATTGTCTATCTACAAGAAGTTGGGTTTAGGTGCACCAAAACCAATTGCGATGCGGCTACTCTTAGCTGATAAAACTGTGAAGAAGCCCATTGTTGTTCTCCAAGATGTCCTTGTGAAGGTGGGGTCATTCATCTTTCCGGTGGACTTTGTGATATTGGATTATGAAGTTGACTTTGAGGTTCTCATAATCTTAGGGAGACCATTCATTGCTAATGGGTGTGCCTTAGTTGATATGGAGAAAGGGCAGATGAAGTTCCGACTGAATAAGGAGGAGTTGACCTTTAACATCTATAAGTCTATGAAGCAGGAAAGTGATCTTAAATCGGTATCTGTGGTAAGTCACAATTTCGAAAAAGGTGCTGAAGTGTCTAGTAAGGAGAAGTTAGGTGCAGCCTTGTGCACAGTTAAAAAGTACCAAGATCAAAAGACAGAAAAGTGCAAACTAGCTCCTAGGATCTGGTGTTATTGTTTGAATCATGGTTACGCTAGTTTCCTGACAGATTCAAGTCCCAGTGGATTGAACCATTTAGAGTGACTCAAGTGTCCCCACATGGAGTGGTTGAGCTCTAGAAAAAGAGGGGAACAAGGTTCAAGGTCAACCACCGGAGGATAAAAGTCTACATGGGAAATTCTGAGAGTGTAAATGCAGTGATAGAGGCATGGAATCTTGATGAAGTCTGAGTAATCAAGGGGTCTACGTCGTGCCACGATGTTAAATCAAGCGTTGCTTGGGAGGCAACCCAAGATGTACAATCTAGCCAACTATAGGTTTTTCTTTTTGATATAAGAGTTTTTCTTCTTTTATTTTGATTTTTGTAGCTCTTTAGATAGGTATTTTATTTTGTACTAGTGTTGGCTAGATATAAAATAGGGCTCGTGTCTAAAAAGTGTCTACAAAATGTAAAAAGAAAGTCCTAATGGTTGCTACGTGTGCAGGGACGAAAGACAAAATCTGTAGAAAATCAGTTATGCAGTGGCCTACTGACCCCATCGATGGTCCATAGGTCAACTCACGAACCGTCAATGTGGGTCCAAAATTAGGATTTGATATAAGACTATTGAGGGTGCTGAGAGGGTATATGGGAGCACTATTGATGGCGTTCTGAGTGTTTATCCAGCGGGCTCCGAGAAATCGGACCCACCCGCTGCTTGAGTGGTCTTCGGTGCATATGCACCACAGGTTTGCTTCACCTAATCCTTTGATTTGTATTGTTTTTGTGCATTGTGGACAATCACACTTTATTTTGGTGGGGGTGGGGTAAATAGATTGTGAGTGATAGGGTGAAGTCTGAGTAACCCAACTCATAATCCTCTCTTGGGGTTTCTTGCCTGTGTTCTTTTCCCCAAGAGACTGTTTTAATTTCTATTGAACCAGCATGTTTATGAATGTATGTGTAGAAGTAAGTAGAAAAATGAAAGCATGATGGCATGAAAAGCATGAGAAAAATGATCCCTGTCCAAAAATGTTGAATTGTGCTAGATCTATAGTCTTGATGAGTTGAATGTGTTGGATCTCAATGTGACATAATAAAGAATCGATTTGAACTTATGAATTAAGCTAAACCTTGAATTGGGAATCTGATAATTTGATAATGAAACAATGTGCCAAGAGTGTGTGAGAAAAGTCGAATGTTCAGACAGTTTATGCCAATCTAGAACTTGCCCCGTTGGTCCTGCTAAGTTAATCTGGGCTAGAAGTTGGGAAGTTATCATAGGCCCTTGTTCAAATTAGTCCACTTAAGCCTAAAAGGATCCAACCAAATGAAATCAATGTTCCATTTGATCCAAATATTTGAGCCTAAAATAGACCATTTCTTTTGATTCACCTAACTCACCTTCCCTAAAATAAGTGTTTCGGCCCCGGTCCCTCCTTGTACATGTGCACCTTGACTTAGGACAAAAGCCTAAGTTGAGGGTGACTAATGTAAAAGCTACCTCAATCTTGGCCCTGGCTCGACATCGGATATTGTGCACCTCAACTAATGTAAAATCCATAAACTTATGGTGAATATGAAAGAGGAAACCGAAAGAAAAAAAAGGGTATGAAAATAGTTTTGTGTTGAAAAGAGAAAAAGAAGAGATAGAAGAGAATGTCACTTTGTGCAAAAGAAGCAAAAAGATGATAAATAAAAGTGCTGAAAAAAATAAAGTGAAAGAAAAAGAAGAAAGTGAAAAATAAGAGCCACAAAGTCAAAAGTTACGTCCACATTAAAAGGAGTCAAGGGAAAGAAAGTCACTAAAAAGTACCCAAATGTACCACACCTGACCCTGAGCCTGCGTTACAAGCTAAGAAAGTCCTATAGTGATCCTAGCAACTAGTTTGGAGAGTCTAAGCAGTGGAAATAAGGGCAAGCCTATGGTATTGAGCACTAACTGTACTTGAAATCACTTCTAAGCATGAGTGTTGAATGAATCCTAAAACTCAAAAATTCATATCTTCTGTGTGAAAAGGTTTTCGTTTGAAGTGAGGGCACTAGTTACATTGTCGGAGAGTTGGTACCTTGGTGATTGTGAAAAAGTGTATGTTGTGTGTCTATTGGTCGATCTTTGTCATATCTTGATCCGCATGAGTTAGCTTGTTGAGTCTAAAAGAAAAGATTTGCACTGAGAAAATAGAATGTATTGAAATAGCCATGTGATTACTTGAGTTTGTATATCTGCTTCTACACAAGTGTCGTTTAGAGTTTAGTGTGTCGCTTGAGGACAAACAACGAGTTTAAGTTGAGGGTGTTGATATACCGTAAGTTTACGGTATTTTTGATACACTTCGCTTAAGAGTCGTGTGTGTCTAGGGCCATATTGTATTAGGAATTAATGTTTTTGTGTTATATTTGCAGGAAATAGGCTTAAACGTGGAAGTGTGAGATGAAAGCTGAAGATCTGCAGAAGAAGCCACCTACGGAGGTGACCTACGGATCGTAGGTCCAATCACGGTCCGTAGATGGGTGACGTGGATGGAGCATCAGGGAAGTCTTGAGCAAGTGTGGAACTACGGATACAAGTGACGCATCGTAGGTCGACCCACGGGCCATTCTGCACATCCGTCGAATGATTCAGTGAAGTTGAAGTTCCAGTACCTAATGAAATTCCTAAGTGTGGAGCCACGGAAGAGGACCCAACCTACGGTCTGTGCTGCACCTCCGTCAATTGTAACTGGGAGTTTAAGGTACCAGCCTATGCAGAAAAGTTCTAAGTATTGACCTACGGACCGTAGGTCGACCCACGGTCCGGTCGAGTCGTCGATCGAAGCCGCGTCCAAAAATTTTATTTCCTTATTTTGTTTCCTTTTTGTTTAGGACATGTTTTTCAATAAATAGGGTATGTAAACCTCATTTTGGGGGGGGGGGGGGTGAGACACCATAGTATACTTTTAGTTCTTGGTATTTTCTTGGGAATTAATTTGCAAACTCTGGCAATTTGATTTGCTAATTTCGGTTTATAAAGATTTTTGCTTTGAATTTCAATTGGAGATTACGGAATACTTCTACTTAACACATAAATTCATGAATTCTTCTTCTAAAAATATGAATTGTGTTCTTTCAAGCATGAGTAGCTAAATCCACAACTAGGGTTGTGGGAACCATGAACAATTAACAACGTATGAATAATAACTAAGTAATTCTTGAAAGTGTTGATGCATGTATTGGTAATTCTCTCATTTAGAAGTCTTTTTAACGGTGGACAACGTTAGAACTCGCCTTGTTGCTACTTGCCGGACCAAGTAGCTAGTTAATAAGAAAAGAATTATCAACAGAGATTTAGTGTGATACTATCTAATAGTCTAATGTCAATTGGTGCGAGGGTGAAAACTAAGCCATACATTGATGTGATGTCTAATATGAGGTAAAGGTAAGGGTTAGTAAATTGTACACACGTAGTCAGACCAAGGTTCGGGGTGAAATTCCCTATTTGGAGGACCAATCACTTAGGGATACCTAACTTACCAACTTTGCATGTGATACACTAGGGAAGGATTACTATTATTAGGATTACCGCGTTAAGAGCTTATGGGGAACATATACACCCTAGTTTCTTTCTCTCATTGATAACAACAAAGTTCAAATCTCGCTCACTTGTTACTTAACAACATTCAGTTATTTGTTTCACAACCCCCCCCCCCTTACTTACTTGTCTCGAAAATAAGTTGACTAAACGAATATAATCATAAGTTAAGTTTAAGTCTAAACCATATTCCTCAT